>WEDG01003003.1:0-254102 GCA_017591395.1 Schistocephalus solidus
CCTCCTCCTCCCTCCCTCCTCCTCCTCCTCCCTCCCTTCTTCTTTCTTCTTCTCCCACCTAGGCTCAGGTCATGACCATGTCAAGAAGACCAGAGGTTGGGGAGGGCGCAGGAGGCTGGCGCGGCCAGAACCGCAGCTAAGTGTCTGCTACCACACCGGTTCGGATCTCACGGAGTGGGAGTGCCGTAGAAGCCACATTAAGAAGGAACCATTGCAGGCCGACTTTCCGTCCACCAGTCGGCCACTACACACCACCGGGCTGGCTGCGAGGAGGTCCGAGTTATCCCGTCGGTTGGCGGCTTTCCAAGCCACGGCGCTTAGCTCATTTTGATAGCTCCAAGCGTGTCAGCTTGTGTATAGTTAGGCAAAAGCTCTGTGTCTACCCCGCTCTATTCAAATTCACAGGCCCCAGTCCATGCAACCCTTGAAGAATCATGACAGAAACAAAAATTTAGGAAGGAATATCGAAATAAAAATTAGACTAGGATGGTCGTTCTCAGCCAGCCACATCAAACCCCAGGTTTGTATTGATGCGACATTGAGGTAAGGATGCCTTTTAGGGTCGCCTAAACAGGACACGGGAAAGGGAACCGTACACAACACATGTCGCTTTGTGCTGTATTCCAAGGAAATTATGTTCAGGATGGAGGTGAGGTTTAAGGTCAAGTTTAGGGTTAGGTTTAAGTTCGAGTTTAGTGTGAGAGTTGGGGTTAGGGTTTGGTTTTAGAGTAGGGCTAGGATTGAAATTAAGGTCACAGTTTAGTTGTATGGTATTTTTAGTGTTAGAGTTAAGACACGGGTATATTTAATCTCCCCGAAATTTACCGTAAGGCCACTTTTTTTAAACAGACGGGATGGTCCTATTCCCGTGTCCTGTTTAGGTGGCCATACCGATATCAATAGAGCCTGTTGCTGTTTAATTTCCTCAGAAATCAATCGCTAACTTGGAGTAAATCAGTCTATTTAAGGCCTATAATCGTAAACTGAAAGTTTATATGAATATTTAGACCGATTTTTATCAGCCACAGTAAGCTAACAGTGTAATATTAATTAAAATGCCAGCGGACAGCCCGTAGTATATATAGGGGTTACAGGTTACAGCCTGTTAGCGGTTTAATGAATGTTACGCGGTAAACTCATTGTGACTGATCAAAGCCAGCCTTAGTATTCATAGAAGCTTTCAATCTACACACATAAACCTTGAAATAAACTGATTTACTCCAAGTTAGCGCTTAATTTCTGAGGAAACTAAAAACAGGAACTTGAAACTAGAACACCTGCAAATCCAGCAGGAAATATTCGGAGTATATCTTCAACGTTATCACCGTTGAGATTGTGTGCACCTAGGTGACGATCACAGGTGTCAAACAACGGCAGAATACCGACGAAACACGTGTCTGAGCTTTTACCTAGTACCTGCGCTGTCAATATAGCTCCATCTCTCACCCCCTAGACACCGATAGCATTTATCAGTTGACCATAGGGTAAAGTGTTTGCGTAAAAACTTCATACACTCGGTCTGAGCAACTATGTGATGTTAACACCTGCAAATCCAGCAGTAAATATTCGGAGTATTACTTCAACGTTATCACCGTTGAGATTGTGTGCACCTAGGTGACCATCACAGGTAGAGAGAGAGAGCTACGCTTTATTTTGAAATTAAAATTCCAAATTTTTCAGCAAAGATGTCCTCCATTCAACGTGAATAAGGTTGGGCATACAAACCACACGATACCGGAAGAGCAAAAACTAATGGCCAAAGAATGCATACATTGACATCATGAAGAATCGTCCTTGAATGCGTCTCAAAATATCGATGAAATTGGACTTCTTTTGAAACGGTGCCAGCGTCGTGCGCTGATGACCTCATTTTTGTTGTTTGAATAAACAAATAGGGTTAAAATTTGGTATGTAATGGGTGAAATAGGCCAACAGACGTCCATATAAGAGGATTCACAAGCGAATGGAGAGCAGAAAAGATGGTGGCTCAATTTCAAAAGGCCACCTCAATCGTTGAGGTAAAGGTAGGTGCAAGACACCGGATGCCAACCGACAGCTAAGTCAACTGCCGAATCACTATCTTTGTCCTGCTTTGCCGCGTCACTCCACTTAAGAAGAGAAAGTCAAGGCCTGGGATTATTGCGGCCACCAGTTATCACTTTGTGCATGTGACCCATGCGTCATATAGTAAGAGTAGTACACAGGACTCCTCCGGCTCAAGAGGAAGACCAGAAAACCCACATATTCCATCCGGTGAGCGCCGTGTGCTCTTTTCCTTGTACTCGTCATTTTACTGCCACGGAAGCAGGCAATACCTTTCAAACGCACACCCACTGATTTGGGCACTTTCTCAAAGGGGTTCCTTACTAAAAGCTCAGGAACGCGTTTGTATGCTTTCCTGCAACCGGTTGCGTAGTGTCTTCTCCAACGTTTCTCATGCGGTTTGTGTTACAAAACTGGTTGACGATTCCTTATGTGGTCCACACAGATAGAACACGAGAATAGGAACGCCGCTGAATTGCAGGGAGGGTAACTATACCCCTGTCCTAACCTCACTCCTAACCTTAATCTTAATATTTACCCTTCCAGAAGAAAAGGATGTGACTGCTGGAACATGGCGTTTATTGACCGTGTTCCAGCGCTTGCATCTGCTTTTTCTGAACTGCTTCCTGGAACTTGTCTGTTCGCTTCTATTAACTACCCCTTCCCTTAACCATAACCCTAACGTGAATTCTAGTTCTAATTTTTGTGGAATTTACCGGCAGTTTCTGTTCCCATGTCCTACCGCAGTGATCATATGAGCACTCCCCACCCCGAACTGAAGCACAAAGCGGTCCTTTCATAAAAGCTCCGAAGGTATCCGAATAAAGGCAACCCAGGAATGTTGGCATAAATTAAAATTTTTGTCAAAAACCTACGTATCCACGAAACCATTTGTGACACATCTAGGGACCACTCACATTGATACCATGTAGTTATACCAGTGTCTGAGCTTTTGCCTTAAGTTATGCTGTAAGTGTAATCTGTAGACGAGTTCTGCCGACGAAGGAATTACCTGCACTGCTTAATGCAGTTCCTTCACAACGAAACTTACAGCATAGGTACACTGTTCAAAGGAGTCTTTTCGTGCCCCAGTGTTAAATTAAAGTTATTGTTCCCAAAATAGGGAAAAATAGTAACCAGGGCTTACCTCGGGTAAGAAAAAGAAAGATTTGGTTGTGGAAACATACGCTCCAGCTTTGTTCATGAAATGGCAGCCTATGTGAGATAACAAGAAGCTTTGGCTGTCTGCAGTGGTCACCATTGTCTATCGGTACTCAAGACGAAAACGATTACTTTGGGCAGTCGTCTCTGAGGTTTCCACATTAGAACTCGAAACCAGTAGGAAGCACCACACCTCCGCATAACCTTTGTCTTGCGCTATCTTTTTTCTAGCATATTAGGATATGCGATTGGCTTCCCTAGTTCAGTCGGGTGCCTTATTTGACTACTTAAAACCGGCCAGAGATTCTTAGCGATAGTGATAGTTAAGCGCGCACCGATCGCGTTACGGAACCTGCTAGTCCCATTGTGCTTGGGGCACACTTTTAAGTCCCGCCAGCAGTCGCACAGCGACTAGTATAGCAGAGAACCTCGTGCAAAATTCCGAAATTTGTGAAACCGTCGCAAACTATCAACAACGCATATAGCAAAGTTTTGAAATAATAATGAACAACCTTAAGCGAGTTTAAAACTTAAAATTAATTCTAACAGTAATATTAATTTGTTGAGAAATAATTTTTTTAAAGTGGCAGACTGAAAGCGTGAAAGATCGCTGTAAATGCGACAAGTAACTAGAGAATCATCCTTTCGTCAAATTTATAAATATTTTCTTATTGCATTGCAATTAGTCGTAGGTCTTCTTTGAAATACCGGTGGATACTTCACGATTTTCCCTGTTTTAAATCTCATGGCAATACATTTAGATCCTGTTCTATGTGCTTATCAAAACCGTCAAAATAAGATATTTCTTAAAAGCGTTTACCGAAGTAGTGAGGTTTTGGATATTCTTTCTAATGGAGATGGTCGTTTTCATGTTACTTGTAAATTTACCCAAATCTGAAAAATCATTGCCGGGCGAAATGAACTTCCACAACAAAATTCGACAATTAATATGCCTAATATCAATTAAAAAGTTTTACAATAAGCAACCTTAAAAAGCGCGTTAATTAAATATTTCGCTGACGAATATATGTGCACTTACCCTTTTTGATCGGTTCTGTTACTTCCCTAGAAAGAAGTGATATATTTTCGGCTGAAAGTGAACTAACTTTCTGCTTTATATTGGTGCGTTTTTTGCTAATATTGTTTATTTTAATGCCGTCTTCTACGACTGCAAATACACAGCAGAGCATCCTAATATATATTTGAGATTTTGTGAAAATTGCTAATCTTCTGTCCATTGCCTTTCTAAATTCTGGATTGGCGGAAATTATATTATACAAAAAGTATCTTGTCGCATGCTTCCAATGTAACGAGTGTTTCTGTAGTCCATCTCCACAGTATATTGTACGTATTTTGTTTGCGTCCCAGTTTTTGGCGTAGTGAAACAAAATACTGGTAAACAAGTTTACTACTGCGTTTTCTGGCCAAATGTCAGAAATTTAAAAAAAATTAAGGCAGAATTCGTTAGTTGTTTCTTGAAAACAATGCGATTCCGTACACTTTCCTCCATCTAAATTTCCATTGAATTAAGATTTGATTTTCTGGTTCCAAATCGGATTTATTTGAAATTTTTCGGGCTTTTGTTAATTTTCTTTTACAGCATAACGCACAAAAACAATAGGTTTTGTTCTGTGATATTTAATAGCGTAGGGAATTTCTTGGACATCCGGCAGCCTCCGACTTCCTTCAATCTATAAGATTGAAAATACCGAGTTTTTTATACAAAGGCTATCTAAGCCTCAAATCAACTCAAAATATCAAAATAACAAGACTTGATGTATGCTAAACTACTCACTCAAATTTCGATTACACATCGCATGAGTTAGGTCACCTATTGTATGCAGATGAACATTACCAACAAAGATAAGGAAACTGTAATGGCTATTTCTGGCTTATTAACTGTCATCAGCTAGCTGTACCAAACCGCAAGTTTCGCAACCCCTAAAACTCGAACTCCCGCCATAACCATTGAGCTCGTTGCCCTGTCGGTTGCGATCGGGTAAATTAAAAATTGGAGAGATTCGCTCACCAATCGCGTTGCGGGACCTACTTGCTCAGTTGTGCCCTGGGGCTCAATCTAAAGTCCCGCCAGTAGCCCCACAGCGACTAGTATCATAGGAAGAATACCATTACCGACGATTCATTGATGAGAGCTTTGCACTTCTAACTAACTGGTCACTGGTTCGAGCCTCAGGTGTCGCAACACCTTTGGTTGGACAAATCTTGCTGATAACGGCTAATAAGCCCGAACTGACCACTCCAGTCTCTCAAGTCTTTATGAGTTACTATATCCTTCGCTGCGATAGCTTGTCTGTTGGACACGCCGATGTCGACGAGCGTTAATCCCGAAAAGCAGTCATTCTCTGTGCGTGAACATGGTTTTCGGGAGGAAGATGGGGAATATGGGTAGACATCGTGCGGTTGACCCATCTCAAGCCATCTCACCGGCCACCACCATAACCTCTGAACAGTGGTGGATCACGCCGTTTGCGATGGAGGAGCTATTATCAATGAATAGCGGCTTCACCCGTTGCTATCGAGTGTCAACAGGACTTGATCGGGAAGACTGGCGATAAGCTGTTTTCTTGGACTGACTTGGTTTAAATCGTCCTTGCACGCCTACCATGACACAGACAGTGCCTTTGATAACCGAACTGTTCCTCGCACAGAAATCAAGCAGGCATGGGGAGCCCAGACGACTGACTCCCATCTTACTGTCAAAACACCCACCAGGTTTTTATTTTCGCGCTGGCCACGTCCTCACCCTGAGATTACTGCTGAGATCTGGGCTCTGGTTATGGTCGTCGATGCAGCTACGAATTTAATGTGATTGCCAGTCTGTGAAAGAGCCTTCTCCTCCATGGCTGCCTCCATGCAGCGTGTGACACTGTGCATTATGGTGGCTTCCAAGTCCTTTTTTTTCCTGGTTCTCTTTACGTTGCCTGTCATAAGAAGAACCTTACCAAGCATCGTGCAGCAGGTGCTGCTCACGGATTGAGCTTACGGGTCTCAATGTGATGTCAGGAACCTTACTATCAACTGAAAACCCTGCGCGGCTCGACATCCTCCCTGAGTACTTTCCTAATGTGTTGTCCTCCGATCACTAATTTTATGCTGCAAGGCCTAGTGTGTGATCTGCTTCGAACAGGTGTTTACAAAAGTACTGTCAGTGAAGTGGAAATCCGCTCAAGAGACTTTGGAAAACTATTAACCAACTGGGGAATTTCACGCAGCCTCTTCGGGCGCCATCACCCTTAGAAGCGCCTTGAAAGTGAAATAAATATATGCTAGATGGATGTGAGACGAGGACCCGGTAGGGTAAACGGAAGCTCAAGTGGAGGTCGCACAGAGTGAAGGTACGCACACATTGCTCATATTTCCTCAAAAGTTGCGGTTTTTTGAACTCTTACACGATAGTCAGTCTGTGTACAAGAGAAGAGTGTTAATAGGGAAGAGACAACGTCTTCGTCTTACCGTTGCTAGGGCTAAGGCGGCTGACTGCGTCTTCTCACCTTCTGTTTCCTCACCTGCGGTGTATTTGCTTTCTCTGACAGATGAACTGGTACGCTAAACGCCTCGGATTGGCCTATGTGTACAAGCTGACTGAACTGTTCTTCATTCAGGACAAGTCACCGGACCATACTGAGTCCTGGACCTTCCTTGACCGACGTATCACCGATCTGCGCTGCATGAAGGAGGCAAAGGTACGCCCTAGTGTTGAATCCTTTCTGCTTTTATTCCTGTCTGTCCCCTGGCGGACACAAAAACATCAGCCATACTTAGCCTCCTCATCAACCATTCTACCCGTATCAACAAATCTTACAAATTATGGAACCTTGATGCTGCTAGGTCACTCTAGACCCCTTGCATCGGAAGGTTCCCTGGAATCGATCTACTGCCTTGTCTGCGTCTCAAAAATGCTATTTCGTCTGCTTCGAGTTTCCCATCGCTGGTAGACAGAACTAAGACTATACTGGGTTTCCCTTAACATAGTCATTTGGCATCGTTAAAACAGTACTTCTTTACTTGGAAGATATCTGACGCCTGAAAATGCGCGATCAATAGGAACACGTCTTTCTGATCTCGTCTCCAACACGTTTCTACACACGAAGGTAAAACAATATGGTTCGTAAACTGCACTTCCCCACGTAGCGTCGGCTCGTGTCACTCGGTTGCAAGCCGTGGCGGAAAGTCCCTTCACTTTGTCCTCCCTGCGGCGTCTATGTGGCCAATTGGAGACGGCTGGTCGCTGTAACAGTGGGCCATTTGTGCGTCCCTGGCCCCGATGTGTGTTGTACCACATGGCTGAACTGTGCGTGAGTCCCATCATCGGCTGACGGAAGCCGAAGATAATCACACGAGAAGCAGTTGACTAGCATCTTTTACTGAGCGGAGGCTCTTAAAAACGGAACAAAAGCAGGGACACTTAGGAGGATAACCAGTACTGACTTGGCACACGCGGCCGACAATGCTGCTGCGGAGATATCAGCTGTCGATACCCCTCTCCCCTTTTCGGCCTCCTCGAGGCATCCGGACGGGCGATGACGTTATCTTATCCTAGCTGGGCTCTGCCTTCCTTCCGACATCTTCCGCCGATCGGAGGCTCTGCTCTGCCCCGGCGGGTGATGACGTAGCCTTTATGGTTATCACTGTGACGGAGTCCACTGTCAAGGCCGAATATTTGTTCGCGCCTCAAGTGTTTCCTACTCACATTGCGATTCCGCACACCCCTAGCCTCCTAATGCATTATGGTACAAAAGATAGATTAGCCAGAAAGGGCAATTTCCTTAGATTGAAAGTTAGTATCCTTTCTCTTCCGCACATAGCGTGTTCAGTTATCGACTGATCCTTTTTACACCAAACACAAGTGAAATATTTTTCCAAGCTTCTTACATTACTTTAAGGTACATTCAGTACTTGGGCTACGCGGTAGATACGCTGAGCCAATACGGGGCCAGATCAGGCAGGCGTTAGCGTGGAAGCGCCCCCACAACAAATGCCACACATGAGGATTTGATTGAACGCCTGGGCGCCGGCTCACGTTGCGCTAGGATTTTGCGCCCTCGCCTCAGTTATTCTTGATTATGTCTTGCCATAAGTACCACCACGACATCCGAACCTAACACATTTCCTTGAACATATTCCCATCAAAAGTTTTCGCGTCATATAACATACTACTCCATATTTTTGAGCCAGTCATACCCGATCCCAGGTGGTGCAGCACACGGGGATCGAACCCGCGACCCATTGATCAGAAGTCCAACGCTCTAACCATTGAGCCGCGGGCTCGTTGTCTTGCCAGCTTAGCTCGGGAATATTGACTGCATTCGTTGATGAACGCTCACCGATCGCTAGCGGAACTCACTCGTTCAATTCTGGTTTATTTATGGGTGGGTGCCGATTCCATTCGAGGCACACTCTCGGAGTCCAGTCGAATCATAAGGGGATTAATTTGGGCGTCAGACGGTCGTTTTGTGGTTCGGTGGAATAAGTACGCAAATATACTATGTCCTGCTACATAGCACACCCTGAGCAAGAGAATATGTGGCTACTGACAGGGCTCGATAGTGAGCCCCAAGACAGAACGGGACGAGGGAGTTCCGGTAACGATCGGTGAGCGGTCCTCAACAAATATGAGAAGTTTAAAGAACGAAAAAGAGGCAAGGACAACCCATGGTCATAGGAACTGACTGGGATGGGTGTTCCCGAGAGAGAGAGGCCCTCTTTATGAATTTTGCACTTAACGAATTCAACTTGTGAATTTTATATCACAGTTATCACACAAACCCCATAATTTCTTAACCCTTTCTCTTCAGTTAAAGGGGGTCGCAAACATGCTTCGAGAGGGGGTCCTTGCCGCCGGATATGTGGTAAGTGCACGCACAACCTCTTAGATGCTGCTCGCCTCTTGTCAGTGATTAAATCTTTTTCGGAGAAAAAGGCTTGAAAAAAAATATTATGATGAAGTGGCCCTCGCCGATCAAGCTAGGGGACGTGCTTATCCTGTTGTGCCAAAGAATATATATATATATATATATATATGGAATGGAACCGACAAAGACAAGGGAGACCGGAATGGCCATTTCTGGCTATGCGACCGCTATGCGACCGCCTGCGAGGGCTCTAGTCTGAGCTCCAGGGCACAACGGAACATGCATGTTCCTTAAGCAGATCGGTGAGCCCCACACTATCATATATATATAGATATATATATATATGATTGAATAACAGAGGTTGTTTGCATCCCGAGATAGTATAATGAAACGATATGATAAAGGAAAAGGGATGGCTCGTCGGAAAAGTCAAGTTTTACTCGTGAATTTTCAAGCTGGTTACAGCAGCCCCAAATCCTCTGGTGCTATAGTCCCAACTCCCACTTCTAATCTCGTCTGACGATAGGGTGGTGTAACCAGCTTGAAAATTCACGAGTAAAACTCCATTTTTCCGACGTGCCATCGACAGTGTTCGGGGATAACTTGATACAGAACTCATCCGGGTTTATTTGCCTTCATTCAGCCAAGCATAACCTTGACCACCAGCTGGGACCGGAAACAAACAGGCGTACACTTGCAGATAGCGCAGATAGTCCACCACTGACGTTTACCAGTATCAGTATCAGTATCAGTCAGTATCAGTATCAGTATATTTGAGGGAGATGTAGGTGAGTCACCTTTGAATTCCCTATTTGTACATACGAGTTGTGGTATTAAAAAAAATAGTATCTCGATATGTTGGCGAGGCCAACATAGTGGAACAAAGTTGAAAAAGAGCAGACAGTGAAAAAACTCCCGGTGATATTTAGGAGAAAAAAACTGTCGCCCTTGGGAGGGGGTCCAACGGGGGCATTTCGGAGGTCACATGATGCTCCATTGCTGATTGCAGCGTCCGTTGAGGGATTTCAAAGGCTGAAATAGATGTCCAGATCATCCTCGGTCCATTGCGGTTCGAACCAGGGGATAACGTTCATACACCTCATGGACGACGGACGCCAGGTCCAGCTGATGCGAATACTCACGGTCTCACCAAGGTGTGTAAATAAGTTAAGCATCGAAGACCTCGAGGACACCAGCATGGGAATAATGGGAGAATGCAAGCCCTCGAACGAAAATAACGAACATAAAGAAATGTTACTTAAATATAACTAGTAGTATCTTAAATGCCTTATATATGACGTCACACTTGCAGCTTTCAGTTAGTGTTGTAGCTCGCACCATTATATCGATCTAACTTTCGCTTAAAAACCTCCAAGGAGTCCGACATTACAACATGTCGGACTCCTTGGAGGTCATAAGCACTTCATCGAATTCTTACGTATGGAAAGACAGTAGCCGTGACATTCTTATTGCTGGTTGCATCAGACAGGTATCATAAAAGAAATATTACATAAAAGTACAGTCGGTGTGCTATCTCATGAAATGTGAACTGAAATTCTGAAATGTGTTTTCGATTCGATCAAATTACTTAAGTAAGGTTGTAATATTAACTAGCACGCAGCATAAACGCAACATATTTCAGTCACGTCAGGATGTGCGCTTTTGAAGGAGCTTGCTTATGGCCGCCTGCAAGAAGTTCACTCCGTGAAGGGGACTATTTAAGTAGTATGGATTTTCTCAGTAATTTCCGATTTCCTTAAAAATTTAAATATTTTTTTAGAAAACATACAAAAATAGTCTTTAATTATATTCATTTAGTAGCAAATTACTGCTTCTTCAAATTTTACACGCGTAACAAAGTTATCCTTCAGATTTAAGAAGTTTCTAAGTATGAGGTTTTTTAAAACCGTAAAATGTCCACTTATTAATGCTGCTTGTAAAGTGTAAAAAATGAACCATATCCCTTACAAAATTTTATGAGCACTATATCAAATCTTTCTAAGTAATTTTGCAAGACTTCATAGGTAACCTTCTCGAGTCGAAAATGCCTTTCTATTTTTTCCGTTTACATTTCGTGAGATCACATATCTGCTGTACTTTTCGTCCATGGTGTGAGGGCATCAATCGATTAGTTTACGTGACTTGCTTGTCCCACTGCGCCCGGGAGCTCATTATAGAGCCCTCTCAGGTAGTATTACGCGGCGCGACACCAACAGCACAACAACCCAAGCTCATAAGGAAAATCAAAAACATGGTAGCTCAAGACATGAACGGCTGTCCTGTGCATCGGCGCTTGCCCATAGGAGAGAAAAGGCCGAAGGAATACGGATAAAGACGATAGAGACTAGGATGATCCCTTCGGGCTTATTAGCTGTCGTTCAGCCATACTCAGTCGCAGGTTTGAGCAACCGGGGATTCCAATCCCGACTCTTTGGTCACTGCGTGGTCAGTCCAACGTTCTACCGTTGAACGGGGGCCCCAAACTAAACCAAAATCGGCAATAAGACTAGCATGGCTCTTAACCTGACCGGTGAATGCCCTCTTACCGCTGTTACTACTCCCGATTGAAACCGACAGAGCTTTGGTTTATTAACATGCACTGAACAAAGTATTCGGGTTCAAATCCAAGGTTGTCCAAACCCGGGGTTCATTAAGACTGGTTGAAGACGACGAAGACTGGATGAGCAAGAAATGGCTACCCCAGTCTCTCTCTGTCTTTGCTTGGATTCCTTCCGCTTTTTACCCTCAAGACGGGTGTCGATGACCAGGCAGCCGTTTCTGAGTTGAACTGCCATAGCCTCTCTTCGGATTTACTTATCCGGTCACTCATGAGCTTGAGTTGTTCAGTTGTTTGTTTCTACGAATATTCTACCGATCTATCAGTGGGGTATTTTCTTTCTCCTACCGAAGGATATTCTCACCTTTTATACGATAAAGCTGATGGGCACTGAAATTTAAGGAATCCTTTGATAACGTATTTGCGGCTTATGATCGTTTGGAGGTGCACAGGCTTTGCATGATTTTTTTTCTACATGAAATGGCTATTGCTCTTAATTTTGCCCTCAAGGTCCAGTTTTCTCGTTCCTTTTCAGACCTCTAACATCTTAGGTTGGAACGTTAAGAAGTGAAGATACCTCCGTCTCTCTCTCTCTCCCACTCCCTCTTTTTATCGCTTCCCTACGTTCTGTCGAATTTCACTTTGCCCATTCTCAGGCCCTCGCCTCACTCGTCCCTTTAGACTGCTTTAGGCCAGTGTACATTTGTTTGCTCAATAAACAACTGCTTTCTCGAATTCCTCCCTTTTGCCTCCGACTTCCACGCCACGCCCCCCTCCCTGACATAACTGTTCCTCACATTTTTGTAGCCTACATCTCAGTTGGCTTGTCGCTAATACTTGGATCACAGGCAGCATAGCCGATTGCAGAAAATGGCCTATGGCTTCCGCAGCAGCGTCTGGGACCCAGTGCTTATTATCAGTCAGATCGTCTGCATTCAGTGCCTGTACTACGGCGCCGCAGGGGCCCTGCTAGCTCTCATCAGCCCTGTCTCCAGTTGGCAGACCAGCCTCAGCCTCATCTTCGACGACGAGGAGTTGCGTTTTCGTGATGCACAGGGCCGTTGCCTCATTGCTGTCTTCCTGCTGGCGGCCACTGCCTGTGCTCTGGGCCTCTGGCGTCTTGTGAAGCGCACCAAACTCTGCCTCGACTTTGCCTGCACCCTGCACTTTTGGCATCTCATCTTCTGTTGGGCCTACAACGCCTCCTTCCCCGTGTCTGTTGCCTGGTGGTTCACCACCGTCATCTCCATCATCCTAATGACCGTGCTGGGCGAGTTTCTGTGCATGCGCAGTGAGATGAAGGCCATTCCGCTGGGCGGAGCTGGTGCAGGCTCTCAAAGGAGTGCCGTCTAAATCTTCCTTCCTGCGGCACTTATCGTCACTGCCCTTCCCGTTTCTTAACATCGGGTTTTCTGCTTTACCCATGACGGCATTCCTCCCCCCGTCTCCTCCCACAGCATTGACACCCTTATTAACAACTGCTGCTGTTGGTCTACTGCTGCTACTATTCACTGCCCATGCTCTAATTGTAATCAGTCTTCAAGACACACTTTCGCGTGTGCCTGTACATGTCTAATCAGCTCCCTTCCTATTAATACTACTGCTACTACTACTACTACTACTACTACTACTACTACTACTACTACTACTACTACTACTACTACTACTACTACTACTACTACTACTACTACTACTAAACCTACTACTACTACTACTACTACTACTACTACTACTACTACTACTACTACTACTACTACTACTACTACTACTAAACCTACTACTACTACTACCCACAAGTCTTTCCCATGAAAATGATAATTGCAAAAACTGTCTGTCGAAGGCTTCTCATGTTTCCGTTAATTGTCTTTGGAGCTGCACGTTTAGGGCTAGTATTTTTAAATAAATCTTAGTGGTTTGGGGGCATTTGCTTGTTAAGGAATCTGCCGTTCGAGCAAGTGGTGCTTATAAACTCATTAGAAGTAAATGTGCGACTTTGAAGAAGTATATTCCTCTGTACATGGCATTTTGGGCTCTGTCACAGATTTGATATTAACATGGAATTGCATGCTGTAAACTTCAGCGGCGTATCTAGTGGTAGTATATTTACACATTTCAGGTAGTTTGATCAGACTTTCAGTGTGCATACTAGTAAATAAACCATATTTGAACTATATTCTGCGATTTAAACAACGCAACTGCGAACATGGTGCGTTGCGTCGTGTGTCCCCACGACGTGCCGCGCAGGAGGTGCGCTGGGTTACTACACGGGCCTGCTCACCCCTTCCAAATGCCACTTGTGGAGAGGGGTGGCTGTAGTGGCGCCCTAGACGCAGGCTGGCGCTGCGCCAGCAACCTATGTCCGATCGCACCTACTGTTTCCTTTACTCTGTCACGACACTGCACCCAGGTTGGTGAGGTGAGAGAGTGCGGTAGATGTCGCGAAAGTCCACCATCACTATACTTCACGCGCACATCCGTTCATGTGCCCACCACGTGGACACCATCGTTTACGACGGTCGAATTGTTGCGTCGTGCAGCAACGGAACCGCTGACAAACTACGCGTCTTGGCTTTTGTCAGTCCCTAGAGCAGTTGACTAAACTAATAAATCACGGACTGAAACGTCGAAGGTTTAGTTCAGTGGGGTTTTAATGCACATTAGTATGAGCGATTTCATACCTGTTAGGATGTTGGTGAGTATATTTCTGTCCATTTGCGAAGGCCACACGTTGAAAGCCAGTAGAGACTTTATTTTCTTTCATTGGTTTTTTTATACCTCCAAAGACTCAAACCTGTCGTCGGAAAAATGCATGCTAGAATAAAATTGCTTAACTAGAAAAGTAATAATTTAAGCGTCCATAGAGGTATGGGGGCACTAAACAGGCAGGTTACGGGACGGGCTCATCCCGGTGTGCCGTGGGACTCAGTCTAGAGCCCTCGCAGACACAACGGAACAAGTCTGTAATCGGTAAGCACCCCTTTACCATAGTTGACTGTTCGATCTTAATCGACAGGAAGAGCCCGCTGATCAATAATTAGGATGATTTTGTCTTACGCTCAATAAGCAGAAGAACATAGGTTCGAATCTCGGTTGCCCTCAGCAACCTTTAGTTGGGTAAAGGTAGCTGACGATAGCTACTAAGCCAGATATAAGCATCCTGAAACTACCTATTTATGGCCCCGTATGTATTATCCCCAGGACTGAGCATGGGTTGTGCATTTTATCTTGTTTACTTGTATTCGACCGGTCGCTTATCTGGTTATTCTGCATTGTTTTTGGCTGAGGGCTGGTGCAAGACTTCTGAATGCACACAATTTTAGTAGGATTATGATGTTTACCATCGAAGCTAGCTTCAATCGCAGAAAAAGGTCTTTAAGGTGGGTTTGCTTGAGCATTTTCTGTCAATGCTTCTTGAAACCAGGCAGCTCTTTAGCCACTTAACCTGGGTAGTTATTGTACCATGGCTAGCTAATGACGGCTAATAAGCCAGAAATGGCCATTCCAGTCTCCCTTGTCTTGCCTATTTTGCTAGTAGCCGCTGTGCGTCTACGGGAGTGGCTCCATAGTGAGCTGCAAGGCAGAACGAGCCGAATGAGTTCCGTCAGCGATCGGTGAGCGTTTGTCAACGAATGCCAATATTCCAGATCAAAACCGGCAAGACAACGAGCCCATGGCTCAATGGTTAGAACCCTGGACTTCTGATCAACGGGTCGTGGATTCAAGCCTCGGGTTGGTGCACCGCCTGGGGTTGGCCTTGGCTGGCTGATGACGGCTGATAAGCCAGAAATCGCCCTACCAGTCTCCCTCTCTTTTTGTCAGTAATTTCTCTCTGACTATATTACTAGGCTCTGTGCGGCTGCTGGCGGGACCCGAATGAGACGCGTAGTCTCGTAACCGATCATTGAAGCATCAATCCGCCAATTTTGTACCATTTTATCACATTGCGATGTTTCGTTGTCAGATAATTACTTTGAGCCGACGTATTACTCAATCTGCCACCTCTGATGGCGACCGCCAAACCAGGATCTCAATTGGCGCTAATTCATAACCTGCTTACACCGCGGAGACGTTTAAGGAACGTGAACAGTGAATTGTGCTTTGTTGTAGGGCATTGCACCTGCGAAACGGTTGTCGGCAAGCGCTACTTACATGTAGCTAAGTAAGCGTAGTAGTTTTAAAAACTTGATCGCCATCGGAACTATCAGGTCGAGTTAGATTTGTGGCAAAATTTATGCCTCAAATGATTACCGATTTTTATATTCGAGATAAGTTCAAGATTGTTTTGTAATCAGTGTTCACAAAAATGTCTCTGCAACAGTTGAGTAGCACAATTATGCGCAAACGCGTTCTTCGAGTCCGTAAAAATCATGTACATTTCGGTACCGCCTTCAGCGGTCTGCAAAATATTCTTAATCTAACGAGGTAAACGGTTTCATCAGGGTTTCAGTTCGAGTACCTTAAGGAATAAAAACACTTTTGATATGCCGTACAATTGTTTATAGAATTTTGGAAAGTAGGCTTTGAATAAGGACGCTATTTTGAATAAAACTCTTTAATGCACTTAAACAATTTTAATCTGTCCTTACACGTGACTAACCTTTTCACGGTGCCGTCGCCTCAAATAGAGTAAACAAACGTTAAACGAAGTTTATCAAAAGTGGCAGATCAGCCATTGTCCTCTCTGTGGGAAAAAAGGTAAATTAGTGGTGATTTAATAGTTAAAACTCGCAAGTGTGAGAGTTTTCAACATACTTTTTGGCATTTGCCAGATTTCGGAAAACTTGATATCATTTTCTTCATTCAAAAAGGGATGTTTTAGCCTAATCGTGTTTGCCAGAGAACCAGAAATGCATTTAAACGGAAGCGCCAAATGTACTTTTCCAGACAACAGAATGCTGTTCACATTCTTCTGAAAAGGAAGCTCTTTGAGGTGAATTTCTTGATCACTTGTTTTATGGAGGATGAGGTCATAGAGGTATTTTTAACTCCGAGATTCCAAAACCTGGCGGGAAAACAGTGCGAAGGAGAAATGGAACACAGAGTTCATCAAGTCCTTTTCAGATTATGGTGAGTTGGGGTCAAGGCAGTGTTCCCATTTTCACTTGCGTCAACATAATTAATAGCAAAAAAATTTATTCATTGACCAACAGGGTTGACTCTCACCTTAGACTGCGTAAAAAACAATTATGTGATATTGTTTTAAAAATACAAAACGCGTTTGCCTTGAAGTTGCTCAGCCACACGTCACAGGCTGGACAAGAAACGGATATCCAAAACCATGCCACGAGGTCACGAGAAGTAAATGTGGTTAGACATAGGTTTAAGTACCCCCGGAGTCCAAATGGCTGTGCATTAAATCCCAGGGTAATACTATTTTGTCGTAACTTGAACCTTCACTCGAACCCTAAAACTAACACTACCACAAATAATGCTGGAAAATGCAAGGGGGACTGGAATGGCCATTTCTGACTTTATAAGCCCTTGTACCACCTGGGGTTGGCCATGACTGGCCGATGAGGGCTAATAAGCCAGAAATGGTCATTCCAGTCTCCCAAGTCTTTGCGGATATTTTTATTCTGTCATTAATACTACCAGCCGCTGTGCGGATGCTGGTGGGACTCCAGAATGAGCCTCAAGGAATAGCGGAATGAGTGAGTTGTTTTAGCGATTGGTGAGCGTTCATCAACGAATGTAACACTATCACTCCTAACCATTGTCCTTCTTACCCAGACTAACTTCGACCATATTCCCTCCTGCAATTAGTCCGAGGCATGCGAAACATGTCTGTGTGGGGGATACTGCTAACCATGCTCCATCATAAAATTCTGTGTTTAAAGCCAACTAATCTGCCTTTGGTTTTACACTTCCCAATTAGCATAAAAAGGTTTTATAATGATCGCAATCCTCTTCATTAAAACGATTAAATCATTGGATGCTTCAGTCTTCCGCTCATTTCACCAGAACGATTCTTTGCATAGGATATATTTCTGTTGTTGCGAAAAAAGAACTTGGTTTTAAAGCTATAGAGAAAGTGCCTGTTCACAGAAGAGGACAGTTTATGTAGACGGCGGGATATATGCTTTACATGCAACATTGGAACATTTTGCGCAATGTGGCAGGTAAATAATGAGTAATTATTTCATAAAAGCCATTCTGCGGTAAA
Source organism: Schistocephalus solidus (assembly GCA_017591395.1). Classification (NCBI taxonomy): domain Eukaryota; kingdom Metazoa; phylum Platyhelminthes; class Cestoda; order Diphyllobothriidea; family Diphyllobothriidae; genus Schistocephalus; species Schistocephalus solidus. The sequence continues at coordinate 17,798 of WEDG01003003.1, forward strand.
TGTTTCCTTCCAGGCTTAGCAATCTTGGGAAATTTCAATTTAGACCGGTTTGCCTCTGTTTAAAGCTTAGTATAACGCCATAGATGTATTTATAAGAAAAAGACTTTTGACATTACTATCAGGTCTCCACAGCCAACATAACAATCTTAAAAATAGCAATTAGAGAAGCAACATAAGTCTTGGGAAGTCTAGTCTTATAGGTCATTATAATACTACCCTTGAGCTTCCGTGGCATACAAAATTGAAAAGCGTTTTATTCTTGAATTGAAGTTTGTTCAATCAATGAGTTACGTCGCAATTTTGAGGCCCAACTTTGGAACCTGGAGGGCCTACTACTGACCACGCTGGGGTTCCGCTTGTGTGGCTGTACTCCGGGCTCTGGTTGCAATGCCCTACCTCTTGGACGTACTCACACATCTATCAGCTGCATCTAAGTGCTCGGTAAGTCATGGCTATCCAAACAAACCAATCAAATTCAAGGTCGACCCAGACAGGCTTTCACTAAAGGCAGTATGAGGACTGCAAAAACAACATCAACCAACGATACCAGCGATGGGGAGTCGGCCCAAACCTATTCTCACTGTGATCGCACATTCACCTCACGCATCGGCTTGACCGATCACTTGCGAATCCATCGTACAGAGACTGGTGAACCAGTGCCTGGAGCACGAACACACAGCAGAGGTCGCCACCTCCACTGCTGTCGCGCAATCACTCACCACATGGGCCTATACGGCCATATGCACATCCATGACAACGGAATTCAGCACAATGTCAACAACGCTCATGCCCCAAGCACAGCCTCCGCTCCTGCCATTCCCACCACCACTACCACGGACGGCAACCGCACAGCCCCTCCCGAAATCTCCTCACGCGTCGGCCTGATCGATCACCTGCGAATCCACCGTACGAAGACTGGTGAACAAGTCCTGGGACCCCGACATATTGTCGCGGTGCCCCCCTGTACTGCCCCACTGCTCGCGTAAATTCTCACTCCGCATGGGCCTATTAGGCCGCATGCCTCTCCACGATAACCTGGGGTAAACCACGATAGGCTAAACCGAATGAACGCACACTACCCCCCCAACACATACCCATCACCCACACCATCATCGCGTACCTGAAATTATCACAGTTTCCTAGAAACTGCTGCTTGGAAGGCTGTCAACTGACGTTTTATACCAGACCACGCCGTCAGCACAGTGTGTGTTGTACGTTGGGTTGCCGACTAGTATACTCGGAGTCAGACGGCGATCGATCCTTCTTACCCCCTTGGTTCTTGAGAATCTTGATGTGTGCGTTAAAGCGGCCAGGTTGCGCGGTGGGGCGCGAAGACGGGTACGCCTGCTCTGTCAGCTAATGCGCCCACTCCCGCACCAGACAACTGACCGGCTCGGACGGTGGTTTGATTGCGGGGGATGAGGGATAGAGTGAAGTCAACGGCTCAGTGCATTTTTCCTTACTATAAACAATCTGAAGTGCTTGAAACGATCACGGTGTGCTAATAGTCGTAGCTTGAAGGGATAATTCAGACCACGTTGTCAGCCCAGTGTTTTGTGTTTCTGCCGAGTGACTGAATAACGACCTGAGAGTTAGGCTTTAAATGGCTCCTCCTTAATGTGGCCTTTTTGGCACTCCAACTCAGCTGGGTTCTGAGCTGCCACTCCCTTTTGTTGTAGTGTTCTTGTATGTATTTGACCACGGTGTGTAGGCCTGCATCCTCTCCCACCTCCAGACTTCTTGGCTGTGTCTTGACACCAGGCTTTAGTAGAGCAGTGTAACAGAGAGTGCGAGTAGATGCAGTGAAAGTCTACTTTCACTGTAATTCAACAGAAATCACTGTTCTTGCACCACCCTGTGGTGGTACATACGGTGGACATAATCGATATCGACGGTCTAACTGTTATGACGACTGCACTACTCCCACTCTGGACACGTCGCGTCGGCCTTCGTGTGGCTGCCAACTTTATTCAGTTTATTTGGTGAGGGTGATAGGCAACGCCTTTGAAAACCCTATTGTTTACATACCACTGTGTCACATCTGTGTAAGTACAAATGATATTCACAATGTATAAGTAGCATTGGTTTTACAAATAACTCATGTCTGGAGTTGACCTATTACTTCGGGTTAAGATGGTGGAGGGAAAACAAGGGACACACTTGTTCCAACATATCCCTCAACGCATTCTGCACAGAATAAAATGCCCTATATGCTGGCGTCAAAGTTCTGCTCTTTTTATTTGGGAACAGGTTGGGAGATTGTCGGGGTTAGGGTCTCTCTATGACTTCGGCAGCCGCCACATATTTGACTTTTTGCTCACACCTGCACTGAGCGTATGGCGAAGCAAATTCCTTTAGACAATTTCAAAGTATTAGCGAAAAATTCTTACATCTCATTGACTATCGTATTGTTGTGATTTTTTTACGATAGCGAAGATCCTACTGGCATCTACCCTATTCCCATGTAGTGTGCCTAAGTGTGTTCTGAAGCCGGCGTGATCCTATACCTTTTGTTTTATGTGCATTCCATTATTCATAAGTACAGAAAGCAATAAATGTCGAGACGAATGTAGCGGTTTAGGTCAAACATCCAAGGATAGGGCACAACGCAGGCTGTTTAAGATCTGTTGACCACTTTGTAAAACAACCCACTTATCAATAGTAAGCGCCATTTTTACTATCTCCACAGGAGGAGATATACCTAATCAAGCGTTGACTGGAATGCAGAAATGCGGCTTCATTTGGAAAGGAGTACTTAAACGGTGGTGTAGCAATTCGCAGTATTATGGAGCCCGCATGCCAGGATACTGGCTTGTAATGTGCCTTTTTCCTGCCAAATGCCAGAATCCTATTCTTTAAAAATTACCACTTAAATAGTGTGGTACTTCCGCTGGTTTTTCATGTAGTTATATATCCAAACGTGCTTTATAGAAAACATGTCAAAAATCCCTATGGCGTCTGATGTGTCGAACTCAGTCGGTCTCGTCAGCCCATGTGTTTCCAGAGGTTTCTCCTAAACGAATATCGACAGCGCTTGTTCAGTAACCACATCACTACATATGTGGGGGCCTTTCGATTAATGAACTTCTCCGCGTCGTCGAGCCGGCTGGAGCACATTGCCTCCACATATCTTCTCGATAGACGCGAAAAGACCAGTTCCAGGTTGTGGATTACACAATTGAGACTCAATTGGTAAAATACGCCTACCTGACGTTCCGGATTATCTTTCTCGTGCCCAGCGGCAACGATACCAGTAGGTGATGGAACGTTCTAAGAAAAGGCAGCGTTACTGGGATACAATAGTAGCTACGTGACCCCCCTCACCACACACATGACAAAACTGACAACTCCCGTTTTCAGCGCTGCCCCTTAACCCGGGTCACCGCCACTCCCCTCCCCTCCCCCCTGGAGAAGACCGTGATTACAGGAGTAATGGGCGTGGGTCGATAGAATGACGGAGAACGGGGGTGGGGGGTTGTCACGTGCCGCTAGACTGCTGACGGCATCTCCGTAAATCTGCCTATCGATATTATTCCCTGAACGGGCACGGAGAATCGGAAGGACTGCATTCGCAGCCAAGAAAGTACGCGCAATGAAAAACCACAAAACTGTCCTACCTACTATTGCTGCGTTATTGTACCCGACATTGGGTTACTGTGGATATGCGAGACTTCAAACACAAATGCTAGCGATTCCGCCTATCAAGTACCCTTATTCTACCATATTTCTGGCCTATAAGGCATGCCAAAGTAATCAGTTCTATACACTGGGTAGTAAAAGTACGCCTTATGGGCATTTTTAGCGGGAAGTAATATGGCCGTGCAGTTTTGAAAAAAAAATGCGTGATGAGGAGGCGATTTGATTAAAACCTCATGACTAATTAATGTTGCGCGCACAGTTGCCAAAACCCTCTACCTCCCTAAGAGTACTTTTAGAATAACCAGGAGATCTCTGCATAGGGGAGCGGACATATACGAGTATAGTGTAGCGCAAAACCAAACCGTGCCAGCTCAAATCCTTGGCACCTAATGAAAATTACTCATCAATTATTAAACCTGTTTACGATGCTGATTTTCCCTTCCCTCAAGTGCCCAGCGAGGAATGATAGGTGAGCGCGTTTCGCGTATGCTCTTTCTGGCAGGAATTAAGTAGGTGGATTGAGCCCATGGTCAAAAATGTTGCAAATATACGTATTATTCAAGTGAGAATGTTTAACGGACAAATCAAAAGTAAGTGCTAAGAACCAAATGTGAGTGTGAAAAGACTGTTTTAGACCATATTACATATTAATTAGCAGTTTCAGCGGGACAGCGTAAGCCTTAATTTATGATATCTACCTTAAAGAGCGAAGTCCATCCCTCTGTACGTTAGTACCATCTATAGATACCATCTATAGATACCGTCTATAAATACAGTTGTTAACCTAAGTCATGCAACGTTTGATCAAAATTTGATTGGGAGTTTTGCATACAAGTAGTATTGTTGTTTTTGATTTTGAGTGGATATGAGGCTCAGAATGCCTTTTGTTAAAGAATGCTGCAGGTTTACTGCAGTTTATTTAAGGAAGACAGGAAAGATTTGGTCGATATCGGAGGTTGCCAGACATTTAAGAACTTTCGTATGCTATTTAATATCACAGAGCAACGTCCGTAGTTTTTATGCATTGTGCTATAAAAGAACTTCAATAAAAGCAAGAAATGTTTCAAATAAATCCCTCTCGGAATGGAAAATCTGATCTTCAATCAAGGACAATCAGGCGAAGGCAACTTTATGGAATCAATTTTTTTCGGGGAATAAGGAACGAATTTAGCGTTATAAATTATATTTCACTAATTTCTAAATTTTTTTGCCACAAAATGCACTAATAACTTTGTTTGACCATATTTTGTTTTACCGCACCGATAATTACGACCGTAACCTCAGCAAGGCGTGACATGCTTTCACGTTTCCTTGTCACTCCATGCTATTACAATTTCGAAGCAGTTTTCTGTCGGAAGATGATTTCAAGCGTTTGCGGAAATCGTCAGCTAATATTTTCAAGATAAGCCAGTCCACACTTTCGAGGATTATAAAACAAAGAACAGTGCCTAGAATTAAGCAATGTGGACAAAAACGGTCCACAAGTAAACAGGACGAGGAGTTTATTCGTCGCCCACTAAAAAGGTACCATTATATGCCTCTTAGGACAATTCAGAGGGAACATTTATCAATGTAGTTTCTGACCATAATTAGAAGAAGGATGAAAGAAATCAGCCTTCACCAGCAGAATGCAAGGATAAAGCAATGATAAAGCAATGCAATGATAAAGAGAACGGTTTTTATGTGCCCATGAGTATGTTAATGGCAGACTTTTATTTTGGGAAAGCGTTTACTTTTGTGATGAAGTCTTATTTTTAGACAAGCCTCAGAAGTCAACCCGGGTTGTCATGTGTGGGAGGAACTTCCCACACAAACACACCGTATGGACAGCAACCTTCAAGAACTGTCATCGACTGATGACCATCTAATTCGAAGTGCGGCCGATCTGGCGGTTGACAAAAGAGACCATAAATGGCAAGGTGTTCATTGATATCGTAAAGGATGCCTTCGGTTATAATGGAATTCACCGACGTCAAATGGACACTATAATGAAGCAAGATAATGCTCATGTTAATCGATCAAAAGAGGTGTGATTTAATTTTAGCTTAAGCCTATAATCTAAATTTTTAAACCACAACCAGCCTTTCCACCTGTGGTCTCCAAAGCACTTTTGTTCCTGCAAACAGTCCGGACATAAATCCCAAATCCAAAGTAACTGGAACAGGGCCAAGAAAGACATGTTAATGAAGCAAAAGTGGGAGTTTTCGCTTAAGGAATGCGTAGACCGAAACTCCATTGACAACTTGGTAGACTCTATGTTCTCCAAACTTACAGCAGTATTACACGCTAAAGACAATTAACAAAATACTAGTAGGTAGGATTACTATTGTTTTTCATTAGTTTGTCCTTGGTTCATATTTTCCTTCTCTGTTGTCCGTTAGATTAGGTTTTAAATAATTGACCAGTCATAAATTCGTTTTCTCATTCGATGATTTTCAATAAAATTAATTAGTTTTCTTACCTATTAAATGATATTTTATTAACCAAAATCTGCCTTCTTTTGGAAATCGGTCGTTTCTTTGACCCTGGTTAACTTGATGGGATGTACGGTGGTGGGGGTACGCCCAGGACCAACGACTAGTTGACGTGGACGTTTCAGAGCCAAATGAGTCATCCCTTCAGTCTCTCATGGTTCATTATAAGGCCACACCGCATCCGACTGTGTGTAAACGTTACCTCACAGGTATGTGCTTTGTCTGTTATCACCCCAAAAGGGGTGTAGGGCTACTAGTTAGGGGTAGCACCACACAGATAGCATTTGGTCGCTCCATTTGTTTCGTACAGGTGGTGAATGCTCCTGTGGCCGCCTCTAACTGGTACCCAACTCTCACCTGTGGCTCCTCGAAGTTGGGTTCCTCCCAGCGGCCACATCTCGGGCAACCGACACGACTGGCGGGCTAAACCAGGTGAGTGTCTCCGGTGTTGTGTGTGCCTCCACACCCGGTATGTCTGCCTCCTGAACTTCCCACCTCCCCCCTCTCAAAAAGTCCTACGGTGGGGGCGACAGCAACCCCGTAGGCGGCCCAGGCTAACTCGGGTCGTTCTCCCACTAAAACAAAACCGTAACATATAGTGGAGTTCGGCAGCCGTCTGGGATGTCCGAGCAGCCCTATTTAGGGACAGCACTGCTTGCCTCCTCGCGGAGGAAGGGGCTAGAAAAGGTGCCCTGAACAAATGCTGGGTATCACGTCTTCTGCAGCCGGCCGCGGCTCGCAGATCACAAAATACGCGGTCGTAAAACTCAAACAAACAACAAAACCCCCCGTCCCCATCCCCCTCGCCATACCCTCCAGGCTGCTTGGGTGAGTCCACTAACACTAGCAGCCTGGAATATTCGTTCCCTTTTAGACAACCCTAGGAGCAACCGGCCAGAACGGAGGATGGCGCCAGTCGCTCGGGAACTGGCGTGCTACAAGGTGGACATTGCTGCTCTCAGCGAGACCCGATTCTCTGAGCAGGGTCAGCTGGAGGAGGTGGGTGCCGGCTACACATTCTTCTGGAGTGGCCGGCCAAAGGCAGAGCGATGCGACGCTGGTGTTGCCTTTGCCATCCGGAACGACATCGTGGGACGTCTGCTCTGTCTGCCGCAGGGTATCAATGATCGCCTGATTAGCCTCCAGCTGCCTCTTCGGGGAGACCAGTTCGCCACCATCATCAGTGTCTACGCTCCCTCAATAACGAGCTCTGATGCGGCAAAGGACGAATTCTACGAGATCCTGCACGCCCTGCTGGCGACTGTGTCGAAGGTGGTCAATTTAATTGTCCTTGTTGACTTCAACGCCTGCGTCGGGAAGGACCAGGCGCTAGCATCTGCTGGACTATGTTCTCGTTTGGAGGTGAGATCGACAGGACGTGCTGGTAACCAAGGCGATCCGAGATGCCGATGTTTGGACAGACCACCGCCTCATCATCACCCAGATGAGGCTCCGACTGCAACCCCGACGAAGGCCCCAAGGTAAGAGGCCGCCATGTAAGTTATTAAATTTGCCTGCTCACTGTTTGATTTCGGCAACCAAATAACCGAGAAACTGGGGGACCTGCATGCTCCAGATGATAACGCTACCCTGGAGACACGATGGTGTCAACTGCGAAATGTCATCCAGTCCACCGCCCTCGATGTCCTCAGACGCGCACGCCGTCGACACCAGGACTGGTTTGACGACAATGACGCCGACATCAGCAACTTAATCGCGGAGAAGAATGGACTACACAAAGCCTACATGGACCTTCGGACTGACGCCACCAACGCAGCCTTTTTCAGATGCCGGCGCCTTGTACAACAACGGCTGCGGGAGATGCAGGATACCTGGATGATCCAAAAGGCTGAGGAAATCCAGGGGTATGCGGACCGCAATTAAATGAAAACTTTTTCAAAGCCATCAAAACCATCTACGGCCCGTGTATCAAGGGGTCCGCACCGCTGCTCACCTCTGACGGCACAACACTGCTGACAGAGAAATCGCAAATTCTGAAGCGCTGGGCTAGGCACTTCAGAAGTGTCCTTAATTGCTCATCAGCCATCTCAGATGCTGCCATTGACCGGCTCCCTCAAGTGGACACGAACAATGACCTGGATCTGCCGCCTTCCCTATCAGAAACCATCCGGGCCGTGCAGCAGATTTCTAGCGGTAACGCACCGGGATCCGACGCAATTCTACCGGAAGTCTACAAGCATGGTGGGCCCCGGCTGATTGCAGAACTCACAACACTCTTCCAGAAGACGTGGCATCAAGGACAAGTTCCTCAGGATTTCAAAGACGCGACCATCGTCCATCTCTACAAACGGAAGGGGAACCGGCAACTCTGTGATAATCACAGAGGCATTTCGTTGCTCAACATCGCCGGGAAGATCTTCGCCCGTATTCTTCTCAATCGTCTTAACGGTCACCTAGAGCAGGGCTTGCTCCCGGAAAGCCAATGTGGCTTCCGCCGACACCACGGAACAACCAATATGATCTTTGCCGGCCGCCAGCTACAAGAGAAGTGTCAGGAGATGTGAACTCACCTATACACTACCTTCGTGGATCTAACGAAAGCCTTTGACGCGGTGAATCGTGACGGACTGTGGAAAGTCATGCAGAAATTTGGTTGTCCTGAGTGGTTCACGCACATGGTGCGTCAGCTTCATGACGGGATGACGGCGCGCGTCACTGACAACGGGACGGTATCCGAAACATTCACAGTGACCAACGAAGTGAAGAAGGGCTGCGTTTTGGCTCCCACCCTGTTAAGTCTCATGTTCTCGGCTATGCTGATGGACGCCTACCGTGATGAGCAGCCTGGTATCCGCATCGCCTACAGAACTGACGGGCACCTTCTCAACAGTCGTCGTATGCAGGCTCCAACGCGCGTGTCTACGACTACAGTCCATGACTTGCTCCTCGCGGACGACTGCGCTCTTAAAACCGTGACGGAGGAGGACATGCAAAGGAGCATGGACCTCTTCACCGAAGGCTGCGCCGATTTTGGATAAACAATCAGTACAGCCAAAACGGTTGTCATGCACCAGCCGCCACCCACCGCGGAATACAATGCTCCTCGAATCAATGTCATCGGTGCTCAACTCAAAAACGTGGAAACCTTCGCTTATCTATGAAGCACGATGTCGCGCAACACGAGAATCGATGACGAGTTTGCCCAATGGATCTCCAAAGCTAGTCAGGCCTTCGGCCGGCTGCAGGCGTCCATGTGGAATCGCCACGGTATTCACCTTAACACCAAACTGAAGATGTACAAGGCCGTCGTCTTGACGACACTCCTTTACGGAGCGGAAACCTGGACCGTTTACTCGAACCAGGCAAGGAAGCTGAATCACTTTCATTTCAGCTGCCTCCGCAGAATACTGAAACTGAGATGGCAAGACAGGATCCCGGACACGGAAGTCCTTGAGCGGACCGGAATCCTCAGCATCCATGCCATGCTGAGGCAAGTGCAACTGCGATTGAGCGGCTACCTGGTAACAATGGACAACGAGCGATCACCCAAACGACTTTTCTACGGAGATGTCGCTACGGGTCCTCGCCAGCAGGGTGGTCAAAAACGACGCTACAAGGACACTTTGAAGAAATCACTGAAGCAACCGCAAATCAACTCGGCGACCTGGGAGGACCTCGCCCAGGATAGACCGGCATGGAGAAGATCAGTGAAGACTGGTTAAGCAATCTATGAGGCCAACCGGATCGCCGCCGCCAAGGCCAAAAGAGCGGCACGAAAGTCACCAGCACCCCGGACCAACACCGCCAATGCCCAGGCACTGCCAACATGCCCGCGCTGTCAACGCATCTTCCGCGTGCGAATCGGCCTGGTTGGACATCTTCGGACGCAATGCACCAAAAATCCGACAATTCCAATTTCTACGTCAAATTCTGCCAACCCTCCTTCTGACTCCCCCACCCTCACTCCTGGCATCAATTCCATTACTTCCACCATCATAGAGACCACATCCATCTACTCATCGCCTCTTACCCCCACCACCGCAACCACCACTGCCTTCGCCTTCACTACCACCACCACCACCATCAGCGATGGGGAATCTCTCCTAAGCTGTACTAAATGCGACCGCACATTCATCTCACGCATCGGCCTGGTCGTTCACTTGCGAATACATCGTACAGAGACCGGTGAGCCAGTGCCTGGAGCACCATCACACAGCAGAGATCGTCGCCTCCACTGCCCTCACTGTCCTCGCGCATTCACTCATCGCATGGGCCTATTCGGTCACATGCGCATCCATGACAGCGGAATTCACCACAATGCCGACAAAACCGATACGCCATGCACACCCTCCGCTCCTGCCATTCTTAGCGCCCCTGCCACCCCCAATACCATAAATGACATCCCCCCAGCTTCTACCGATTTCTCCTGCCCACACTGCGCCCGCAAATTCAACTCACGCATCGGCCTGATCGGTCACCTGCGAATCCATCGCACGAAGGCTGGTGAACCAGTGCCTGGGGCTCCGACATATAGTCGACGCGCCCGTCTTCACTGCTCTTACTGCTCCCGCACATTTACACACCGCATGGGCCTATTAGGACACATGCGCCTCCACGACAACCTCCGGTAAACCACCGGAGGCTAAGCTACATCAGTGCACACTACCTACACCAATACATCGACAACACCCTCACAATCACCACTTACCAGAGTATATCACGGTTTCCTAGAAACTGTGGCTGGGAAGTCTGCCAATCTTACGCTTCCACCAGACCACGCCGTCGGCTCAGTGTATGTGCTGTGTGTGTTGACTGGTTGACCAGTGGACTGGGAGTCAGCCGGCGATGGCTGCTCCATATCCCCTGAGATTGTGAATCCTGTTGTGTGCGTTATGGGGGCCAGGTCGTGCTGTGGCGCGCGAAAACGGGTACGCAGATCCGTCAGCCAATGCGCCCACTCCCACATCAGGCAACTGACCGGCTCGGACAGTGTCTGAGGTTGGGGGTTAGGGAGAGAGTGAGGTCGACAGCTCAGCGCATTTTCCTAAATATAAACAATCTGACGCACTTTAAACTATCACTGTACTTTAAAAGCCGTGGCTTGGAAGGTTGAAAACTGACGGGATAACTCGGACCGCATGGGCAGCCCAATGTTTGTTTTGTATGGAGTGGCCGACTGGCGGACTGAGAGTCAGGCTGCAATGGCTCCTTCTTAATGTGGTCTTTATGGCACTCCCACTCTGTGGGATCCGAGCCAGGTGTGGTGGTACGCCCAGGGGCGGCTCCAGCCGTGCCAGCAACCTGCGACCTCTCTCATCTCCGGTCTTCTTGCCTGTGTCGTGAGACCGGGATCAGGTGGGGGAGGAGAAAAATGTGTGGTAACGTTAACCGCCGCGGTTGGAAGGTTGCCAACTGACAATTAAACTCAGACCTCGCAGTTAGTCCAATGTGTGTTGTGTGGAGTGGCTGACTGGTGGTCTGAGAGTCAGGTTGCAATGGCTCCTTCTTAATGTCGCCTTTATGGCACTCTCACTCCGTGGGATCCGAGCCAGGTGTGGTGGCACGCCCAGGGGCGGCTCCGGCCGCGCCAGCCACATGCGCCCTCTCCCATCTCCGGTCTTCTTGACTCCTTCTTGACACCGGGCTCAGATGGGGGAGGAGGAGAGATTGCGGTAGCTGCAGCGCAAGGCTACTATCACTTAAAACTAATTCACGCGCAAGTCACCGTCCCTGCACCACCTGGTGAAGAGCATACGGTGGACCTCGTCGAAATCGACGGTCGAACTGCATCACTCCAAAAGTTGGACTCCGGCGTCGGAAGTATGAAAACAATTGCCAATATAACACTGTGATGTGATGGTTAGTAATAGGTTCTCATTCCAACGTTCAGGTTTTCTACTTGGTCGCCCTACTCGCAGTCTTAAAATCCCATCATCGATATTTATAATTTTATGCGCCGACGGGGGTAAAGAAACCCTTTTTCAAACAGAATGAGCCTTTGGGAGTGTTGAACTAGGTTGTCGACCTACCAGATTCAAACGAGGCCTTTGATTCTACAAACATCCATCTAAGACATATTTCAGTGACCAATCTCATGACATGTTAACTGGAATACCGAAGTGCGCTTCCGATTCGGAAGAAGTACTGAAGTGTGGTTACAACATTGCTAATCGTGCAGCCTAATCCCGGGATATTTTGGAGACGCCAGGAGGCCGGATTTTTAATGCTGTCCGTCACGACCGTCTGCAACGACAACCGCACTCCGTAAAAACGACTACTTGATAAGCCTTATTTTCTCGTTAATTTTTGAGATCATTATAAATTTGATTATATTTTATGGCATTATTTAATCCAGGAAAAGGTATCTATAAGCTTCAAACAGGTTCAGAATTTGGAGACGTTTATGACCGTGAACTTCCCATTCAAATATCAGTGTATATATCCGTTTATTATTAATCCTAAGAAAGGAGTAGAACCGTGATTCATATCCATTGAAAAATTTGATGAGTACTGCGTGGCGGAAAGTTTACAACATGTAGACTGCAAAACCTAAACGCAGGTGCAACGAGAGATGGCACTCCGAATATTTCGAGAATCAGAGACTCTTAAAAAAGTTCAAACACTTTTTTGAGTATCGAATCGAAAAGAAACGGTGTAAAATTCTACAAAATGAGCACAAGACGGAAAATGTGTACCTATGTTCTGCACAAAACATTTTGATTTATAAAAACGCCAAAAATCCACAAAAGTGTACTGCATATACAGGCATTTTATTAATGAGTGTAGTTCTCATAGGCACCCGGAAGGCAGTGCATCCAGAAGCCAGCCTCCCGGTGCCACTGAAATATTTTGGGATTATGCTTTACGTTAATCAAGATTACAACTCCAGTTAAACTCTTTTTCCTAATCGAAAGCTTTTTATGTCCGTAAACATTTAATGAAATTTGCCACCGACTACAGGAACTTGCATCAAATCAAATAACTGAAGCTTACTTAACGCACTTTTCATAAAACAGACTCGTAAACTTGAACGTCTATCGGTAAAATGAACCAAATTCCCGAGGTCCTGTCAAGTACGAAGCGGTGGCCAACAACCGAAGCCATAGAGGCTTATCTACCAAGAAGGAATGCCAGCTTGGAAAACTTGGTGGAAATATCGCGTACTCAATGTTAGTTCATTTTTCGGTCTTTTGTAGTGACCCGACTCCGTGCGTAGGCTGCGACTACATGGACGTGCGCTGTATGCCCTGTGACGACTCCACACCATTTCACACCTGCAACATCGCAGCTGCGGCGCTGGGCCTGTTCCCGTCCATCTGTCAACTTCTTCCAAAACCTCTCTCTGATAAGCCTCCCAAACAGCGTTCCACTTCTCTTCTTCTACGGAAACCAAGACGGGAGGTCATAGCGGCTAGAAATTAAGCTAGCTGCGTTTGTAGTATGAAAATATTCAAATGGACGGTTTTAGTCATAGATCTTCCTTGTAAGCTTGTTAGCATTCGCAGAGACAACCGATGATTGAATGTGCGGTCTACTCGTTTGAGGGCTTCAGATTCAAAAGGTTTCATAATAAATCAGAGATTTCCTAGTTTCTCTTTTGAGCGTTTGCCAAATCTCTAGATTCGAGGACCAGTTTACACGGTATTAAAAATCAGGTGTCCGATAATAACCATACTTAAATCTATTTTAAAACCCTGACAAGTACGACAGTTAGGAAACTCTAGTTAGTAGATAAAAAAATACAATTTTGCATCAACGTAAACTTGATTCTTTCTAGTGTCTTTAATATCAAAGGCCAAACAATGTCTCTAGATGGTCAGAAGATTTTAAAGCCTGGCGGACTATTTGGGACTCACACATCTCTGATGGCTAAAAAAAGAATTCTTAGAGCGTCATTCCTCCTTCTTCTCATTCAAATGCAACATGAAACTTGGACCCTCATGTTTTACTCTATCGATGAAATACGTCTACGTTAGTGCCCGTATCAATGTCTACTGAGACTCGATTAGCACAACTTGTCAACCGTCATTTGCGAGGTTTTCTGTGGTAGTTCTACCTTGACAGCCAAAAAATAACTTACTTAATTTACTTTGTTACTATAAATAACGTTAATTACTGATAAAACCTAGCTCAGGTTACCTTGACTAGTTGGGAACATATAGTTGCTTGCCTATCTCATGAAATGTCGTGAAAAATTTGATGTGGTAGTAGGGCACCAATTTGAAGGTAAAATTTTTGTTATTGAAGCAAATGAATGAATAGAAAGCTGATTATGAATATAGAGTTCACTTCAGGTCTGCTTTCAGAAAAGAAGACGGGACGAAATGGGGCCAAATCTAGCGTTTATTAGGATCCACGAATTTTCCTACTCTAGTGAAAGAAACGGATCCAAGGCTCTTGTTTGTGCGCGTTGCACTATAAACAAAGGGTAATATAAATTGGAAAAATTTAAAAATATTCCTTCAGAGAAGGTAAAATTTTGTATTGCGTTCCCGAAAATCCCGTAAATGCGGGTATGAATAATCACATTATTGTCGGGAAAACAATTCCATTAGATAGACAATCTACCGTATGTAAAGTGTGCACTCAGCGATAATACATTTGACGCATGATATAATTTTAGTATTTGCACACTTTTACGGATCACCGTCAATTCTTTCCTCAGTCTTGGATTTCTCATTTTCTGGGATAGTTAGTTTGCTGGATTTGAAAAATGAGCATTGTGTAAAGCTAACTAACTGCTCAGAAAACGTCCTTCAAAGCGAGTAAAAATTAGAAAAAATATTGAATCTTATAAAAACCATGTGATTAATAACCAATAGGAGGAATATAATAGAAACGCAATCGAAAAAATGCCGAGACATCCATTGCAAGACTGCAAACGTTCGGCTTCCTTTTAGACACGTAGTATTGCAACGGGAATACTTCAAAAATATCGCAGTAAGACAAGTCCTTTATGCTGCGAGAAAAGGTATATTGTTACTCTAATAAATATAATCATAAAATGCCTGTCAGTGACCTACACCAGGATGGACACTGACTGTTGAGCAGCTCTTAAATCACACACGTCTTCCTACATTTAAATGGGTTAAAATCCGGAATGTAGAACCGAACATATAAGAACATAACCTTTTTATATGAAGAAGCTGGGAAACTTCACCTTTTAAGAGGAAAAGATTATATCCTCTTATTTGGTTTGAAGATGTTTCCAGAAATCTCCACTGCATTCTCACGTAGTGTAAGTGTTTAACGTAATTGGTTCTAGCTGCGTATGCTGCTTTTGTCAAGGTGTTTTTCTAATTTTTTATAGTCTCAATGTCACCACGTTGCTTCGTCCGTTTGTATCATTAGGTAATGTTCACCATGACCCCATAGTCTTTATAATTACATTTTTCTTGCTAACACCCGAGTTATGTAAGTTCGTCCATTGGCACGTTAAGCAACTAAGGAGCTTTGCTGAAGTGCACTCCGGGTCCTATGAAGGAGTCACTTGCGTCATTAATCGTGCATATTCCACAACACACGTCGCCCAGACAGCCAGCATTTAAAGTGCATCGGCCAAATACCGCAATTCAGATTTGATGCACATAAAGAGGTTTTGTCTATAAGGGGTCGCTACATCTGGTTTTCCACTACAGAGATTTAGTGGTGGACATGTTGGCCCATATCACGGTTACAATTTTAAATATATAATCTAGATCTAAAGTCGTTTTAGAGTAGAACATTTTCCTTACTACACAGGTGATTACCGAGCCGATTATGCAACTAGATATATTAAGTAGCACATTAGTTTTACAATACTGTAAAGTATATGCACGCAGTGGTCTCAATTAACTAATGTTGCAGATATCTAAAAGGAAAATGGCGCATGAACGCTGTTTTCATTGCATAGTACAAAATAAATATGTGACAATAATACATGTACTATTCTTGGGTACAGTAAGTAGATCCTTATTTTTATGAAATAATCTCTATTTATTAGTATTCTTAACAAATTAATGCTAGAAATATATATATATATATATATATATATATATATATATATATATATATATTGATAAAGTGGAACTGACAAAGACAAGGGAGACCGGAATGGCCATTTCTGGCTTATTAGCCGTCATCAGCCAGTCATACCCAATCCCAAGTGTTGCACACCTGGGATTCGAACCCGCGACCTTTGGTATTTGAGTCGAACGCTCTACCATTGAGCCACGGGCTCGTTGTTTTTGTCAGTTGTGATCGGGAATATCAACATATGCTAAACGTCGCTATGCGACCGCCTGCGAGGGCTCTAGTCTGAGCTCCAGGGCACAACGGAACATACATGTTCCTTAAGCAGATCGGTGAACCCCACACTATCATCATATTCCCGATCACAACTGACAAAAACAACGAGCCCGTGGCTCAATGGTAGAGCGTTCGACTCAAATACCAAAGGTCGCGGGTTCGAATCCCAGGTGTGCAACACTTGGGATTGGGTATGACTGGCTGATGACGGCTAATAAGCCAGAAATGGCCATTCCGGTCTCCCGTGTCTTTGTCAGTTCCACTTTATCAACATATGCTAAACGTCGCTATGCGACCGCCTGCGAGGGCTCTAGTCTGAGCTCCAGGGCACAACGGAACATACATGTTCCTTAAGCAGATCGGTGAACCCCACACTATCATATATATATATATATATATATATATATATATATATATATATATATATATATATATATCGACCGAAATGTATTTTGACTGACGTTTCGGAAACCCCCTCGTTTCCATCATCCGAGTTCTGTGGTTGATCTTCTTGCTGGTCTTGACTTTTTCAGTCTTGATGCCTGCCTGGTATTATATCCCTGCTCGGAGTATGAACTTTGGACTCCCTGTTCGCTGCTGATCATGTTTTATCTCTCCTCTCGCGTGCCATAAGTACCTTTTGCTGCCGTTGTGTTTGTTGGCAAGTCAGCGTGCATGGTGGCCTGTCCATCGTCAGCCAAGGCAAATGTCTTAGGAAGCCCAACCATAAGTGATAGAAAGGAGAAGACCCAAAGTTCTGGCTCGCAATTTCTTATGTGAAGAACGTATCAGAGGCGACGGCAAGAATCTTGAAACCTTTCGGGATCGGTGTGGCTCATAAAACTGGATCAACAATCAGACAGCGCATCATGAGGCCCAAAGAACCGCTACCAATGACAGAGCAATCAGCAGTATTTTAAGCATACCATGCCAAAACTGTGATGCAAGGTATGTTGGTGAAATGAAAAAACGCCTTGGCACAAGATTGAATGAGCACCAGCTTGCAATCAACCGCAAGGAGAAGCTGTCTATGGTCTATGGCCACATACAACAGAAGAAGCACAGTTTCGCCTTTGAGAAAGCGATGGTAATCGGCCGAGCCAACGATAAGATGGCCAGACTACTGCTCGAAAGTTGGTCCTCGGCGGGCACACTTAACAGAGCCATAGGCTTGCATCCCGCTTACCAGGCGATACGCAAAAGGCTCGAGTCAGTTCTTGCGGGGCAAATGGGACAGTCAAGCAAAACCCAGCATAGCAGACAACGGACACCAGAGAAGGATAGGAGCCGGCCGGAGGCCACGTGACCGGCGTGAAACACCAATTCACCACCACGCCCACGAGGCTGAACTCAACTCACGCAACCGGCAATGACTGATCAGTCCGTTGGCTGACGAGGGACAAGCCACCATGCACGCTGACTTGCCAACAAACACGATGGCAGCAAAGGGCACTTATGGCACGCGAGGGGAGAGATAAAACATAATCAGCAGCGAACAGGGAGGTCAAAGTTCATACTCCGAGCGGGGATATAATACCAGTCAGTTAACAAGGTTGAAAAAGTCAAGACCAACAGGAAGATCAACCACAGAACTCTGATGATGGCCACGAGGGGGTTTCCGAAACGTCAGTCAAAATACATTCCGGTCGATGAAGTCGTCCTTTCTTCTTCGTCTTCTTCGGGGGATGATGAGCAAAAGTCGACAATAAACATGGTTGAGATAAATGAAAATCTTTCTCTAATAAGTTATCTTTTTAAAAAAGTGGTTTAAGTATATATTTAGCTGTCAACACTATATGCATTTCCAAGCTTACTTCAAAGGGAAAATGCGCAAGTTTGATCGTTTCTTGCCTTCACCGACGATAAGTGATGCAATTTCTCCTGAAAATGAAAGAATGCACTTTTTTATTTTTACTCGAGCTTTTTTCGTTATATTTGTTTTACTTGTAGGCCTCTTTATATAGTTAACTGCATAACAAAATATCTAAATATAAATGGGCATTTTGCGAAAAGGGCTGATCTTCTGCCCAGTTCGTTTCTAAATCCCGGATAAGCTGAAACTTTATTTAACAACAAGTATCTTTAAAAGACAATTTGGTGAGCATACGTTAGCTTTCGATAAATTCTCATCAGGCCTTTACATTTATATAACTGTGCAACTAAGTCAAAGACCTGTAAAGGCCTGACGAGAATTTATCAAAAGCTAATGCATGCTCGCCAAATTGTCTTTTGAATTTTTAAATGGGAATTTTCGCTACTCTAAAAAGTATTTTATCACACGCTATCAATCTAAAATACATTTTTATAGGTGCTCATCACCACAGTCTTTTCCGTGCATATTTTGTTCCCGGTCCCAGTTTTCGATATAGTAAAACAAAAAACTGGCAAAAAAGCTTATCCCTGCGCTTTCCAGCAAAAGACGCCAGAAATTTAGAAAAAAGAAACATTTAAAGGCTGAATTCGTTATTTTTTTTTGAGAAACAATGCGATACCTTACACTTGCCTGCATCTGATTTTCTTTGAAGTAAGATTTGGCTTTCCAGTTCCAGGTGGGATTTAGTTGAAACCTTCCTTCCTATATTAATGCTCTTTTATAGTACAACGCTCCAAAACAATATTTTTTGCTGTGATATTAAATAGCATAGGAACTTTGTTGCATATGTGGTCGCCTCCAATTTTGTCCAAATCCTGCCTATTTTCCTTCCATATACAGGATTAAAAATACAGTGTGCTTTAGTCATCTAATGTATATATACAACTAACCGACCACAAAAATTTTAGATTTCAACTTTTTGGACATATGACTTTAAGCGATGTATTGCAAGCAAACAGGTTAGCCAATACGTGAACCTGCAGATACAGAGGCTCAAATTTGCAAGGTATTACACCACTCCCGAGTTCGTTACCGTCATGCCGAACTCACAACGGCTGCCGTTATACTAGCAGTCGACCAAATTTTTGCCAAGACCTCCAATCCTTTAACCGATGCCTGCTACGGTTTAACCTCAGAAATGCTCCGCTGTGTACATTCCAGTTCAGTTCGTTTGTCCTGTAACGAAGGGGCTTTTTATATCATTGCTTTTGCCGCGTACAGCGAGGAGTAGAAGGAACTTGTGTGAGTAGGAAAGGGAAAGACCGATCGAGCACTGGGAACCTTTGCATACTTGTCTGAGTATTCTAACTCATGCAGAGAAACTAAGAAGTGTAATATGTGCCAGTTATGGAACTAGTCTTTGAACTATACCCTGCAGTGAACCATTTAAAAATGTCCAACCGCTCGAAATTGCCAAGCTGCTGAAGCGCTTGTTAGTAATAAACACCTTGTTTCGACATTTAAAGGGATTACTTGCGGGGTTACCTGTTGGTGACCCCACTCACAATTAAATGTGGTGCATAGTTCAATTATTGCTGGATTTCCAAGGCACCGCCTGCTCCGGAGATCACTCGAGAGTTGAACTTTACAGTCACAGCTAATCACCCACATCGGAAACAAGATCTACCGAGAGTTAAGTTAAGCCTCGGATGAGAACTCAGTCGATCGATATATCGAACTGGCACAGGCATATGGAGGCCTGCACAACAACATGTAGGTCAGATCCATTGAGTATTTATTAGCATATACCCGCTTTAGATGTCGCCTGTTCTATTGTTGGTTTTATCTGAAACAGTGGGCTCATGCGCGCGTTCGAACGATCAGACATGTGAACAACTAGTTCCCGAGTTCGATAAGTATTCTTCTTTCCTACTCACACGTATATCCGGAGTTTGAACATTTGAACCCTAACCCATTTGTTTATGGGTTATGATAGTAAAATGAGCAGTATTGCGCTTTCTCTCAATTCTTTGTTTTTTGACAATGCTTAGCCAACACCGTATTCGAGCTCTAAAATAAAATAACCCGAGATATTCTTGCTAACAGTATCGCTGCCATGTATCTCGAGGGAATACAGCAAGGAATGGAACATGTAACAGACTTACTTGCGAAGGCGATTATTACCGGTAACTCCGGTAAGTAATCGCTCGAGGTGCCGAAAATAGGGGTTAATTACCAACAAGCGCTTCAGAACAGTGAAAATGTCATGTGGTTCACTATTTTTTCCATGGTTTCCCACAGAATATTTCGCCAAGACTATCGCTATAAATGTCCTAGCGTTCCCTCCGTCCTCAAAAAATATAGCGAACTTTAACATTCCATTAGTCACAGCCAAAAAATTCAAATACTCTTCGAGAAAATGTTGAGAATTATAGCCATAAATCAGAATTACAGTAACTGCCCGAACTCATAAAATCTTCTGGATTTAATGAGTTTTGCTCATTACGCGAAATCAGTGCACGTTGTGGCCCCCAAAGTTTTACATCAATAAAGAATCGATCGTTGGGAAAAATAAGGCTTATTTTGGTTTACAAATTAATATGATATTGTCTAGAAATACTAATTTTTGTAGAAAAGGTACGGATAATGAAAAGGTGAAAAATGGACCTAGTTGAGTAAAGTGAAGTTTCAAATATATAGTAAGCCTGTCCATGCAACTTAACGAGCAAATAAAGCAGCAAAAGTAGAATTAATTTTGAAACAGACTTTTTCCGCGTTTTGCACATACAAATTCCTCCAGATAAAGGACAACTTAAAGTATGGCTACTATCAAGCAACCCAACATGCGAGTGTATATTCCAACACCGTTTCACGAGAATCGGCAGTTTTTATTCCGTTTGTACATTGTTTTAAATGCGTTTGGCCAAGACAAACAGATTTTCGCCTGATTGCGCTAATAGGGACGCCACAGGAATATACTATTTCATAAGCTCACATTTTCACAGACCGGTCACTGACGAATACATTTAAATAGAATCGTCAAGTGCAACAGTAAACATACAATTTTCGTATATAAAGATGAATTTTCTATTGTTAGATATTTTAATGACTATTTCTGGTTTTCTATTACGATGATTTTCAGATCTTCTTTGAAAAGGTGGTGAATTCTTTAGGATTTTAAACGTGTTAAGTCGACTGTCCATAAATGTAAATTCCGTTCGATTGTTTTGTAAAACCTTAAAATAAGATATTTCTTACGAACATTTACCTAAGAAATGACTGTTTCGGGCATTCTTTCTAGAGCAGATTACCGGCTGGGTCCTATTTGTAGACTCACTCAAACATGAAAATCAATAAACTCACTTCTCTCATTATATTGGAGCGTTTTTCGATATAATTGCTAACTTCTCAGTCTAGTTCAAAGAATTCAAACGTACAAGAGAGTGGCCGTATATGTACTTAGATTTAACGATAAAATGCCAATCTTCTGCTCCTTCGTTTCACATTTCCTTATTAATTTATAGTCAACTACAGACCGAAAGTTTCTTGACAGGCTTCGTGTACGCCGTGACAGCGAAAAGGGGCGGCGTTTCATTGCATCTCGTATATATGCGCATTTAAGGTCCTAATTATTGATGCGGTAAACCAAAGCACAGTAACACAAGTTTATATCACCTTTTGTGATACAAAACGTCATAAATTTGCAAAACTTCATTTTTATACTTGGTTTTTACTTGGTTTTTCGAAAACAATGCTATCTCTCAACCTGCATTCACCTTTTTTGCGTGAAAACAAAACTAAATGGTACATTCTCCGAAAGGGATATATTCCAGGATTTTCTGGCTTATATTAAGCTGGATTCATAGTACTGTGCTAAAAACCAAATGCTTTGATCTGCAGCTTTTAATAAAGTAAGAGAATTCCTGAATAGCAGCAAGAAACATCGGATTTTGCCCCATGTCGTCCAATTTTTCCATTTATAATCCGATCTGAAATGAACGCTTTATTATAAAACAGCTTTCTGTGTATCAATTTAATACAACAAACAAAATAACATTTAAAAATGCGTGCACTGCTACTACCTCGAATTATGATAATGAAATTGCATGAGTTAGGTAATCTACTGTACATGCTCATCGAACATAAGGGAAACTGTTCCTCCAGAGGTCGAAAACACCCTCGTCAAGAAAGTCCGAACGAGCACCTAAGGCAGTATTACTTTCCTAAATACCTGTAAAATGGAATTTTCCCTATCAAGATGCTGTGCCTGAAAGAGAAGAAAGCTTTCAGGCCTTAATGACAAGAAGGAGTTTAGGAGAAATTCACTTGGTCATACGCCCTCAGACGGTGTCTAGGGTTTAGTTCCCGCAAATGATGTCATAGATATTCCATATACAATAAAGGTTTATCTTGAAATTCATCAGATAAGTTGCTCAAACCGAAAAACAGAATATAATAGTGAGCCAGAGATAAGGTAATGATATCGACTGTTGGCATAATTCATGGGCGTGCCCACCATAGCTCAGCATACAGAACTTCTAATGCGATTTTTAGGAGCACGCGGGTAGTTACTTTTAAAAGTGAATCTATTCTGACTGGGTGATCTTTATACTCCCAGAGTCTGTGTACCTCAAACTGGAGTAAAAATCAATTGCCCAATTGGCTATTTCTGTTAAATTTAGACATTGCCTTTCTGAGCAGCGCTGAACTAGGTGAATTATTTTGACTTATTTAATTCAGTTTTAAATGAATGCCCTTAGAGGAGACATCATCAGTTTTAATGCTTTATATGGCATAAGTTAATTTTCGACATCTTTGCATTCAAGGCGAATTAAAAAGCCATGCGCCACTTTGTGGATCTCTATCTCTGATACCTGATATTTTGTTAACTGCGAATGCACTAAAGTAAACCAGTCTAGTTTTGACCAATTATATAGTAAGTGACCACTATCAGGAAGTCTTAACTCAAATTCTCAAATGCGAAAATGTGTTAGTGCGCGGTAAAAATTGAGTCCTCTTATCGACAATTGCGATGCAGCTAATCCTTGCACCACGAACCTTGGCCTCGCATATTCCCTTTAAATCCCAGGCATGCTCACTGGGAATAAACCAACAGATTATACTGGACACAAAACCAACTGGGGTCAGCCTTAACCTCGCACGGCTGGAACAGAGTGCGTTGAGTAAAGCAGCTTGGAAGAAGCATGGCATTTAGGTGGGTTTATGCTACTGCACGTCTACGGAAGCAGTTCTCTGGTATTTGAACCTTCAAAAGGACTGCTCTTCCATTTCTGCACATGGAAGTGATAGTACTCTGTCTTTTCACTACGATGTTATCATGGCTTTCAAATGACCTTATCGGATTGGTCAAAGCGACCGACCTTACATAACAAAACTGGCTACCATGAATTGTTGAAGTTAGCCTATCGAAGTTGTGAAATCGACATCACGAAAGATTCCCAACTCAGAGGTCAGTGAAGACTGATTAGGTTGGACGAGCTTTTATCGAGGTAAAGAGACCTTAAAAAAGTGCTCTGCACGCAGTCGTCACTAGTTGTCTCTCCAGGCAGTTGTTGAGGCTCCCTGACTCAAACCGTGTCCTCTGTCGCCTGCAGCCAATCCGTGAACTGATGCAGTTTGATTGGCTACGAGTTCTCGGGAGACCAAGAAGCGGGTGGCTCAACCAACCAATCTGTTAGGAGCGTGAGCGGGCTGTTGTCAGGCCCGAGTAGGCAATGGTTGGCTGCCGAAGGCAAGGTGAGTCAGCGGTCGCGGCGCTGATCGCAGGATCGGACCGCCACAAGCTCACCTGACCGTCAGACAACATACATGCCAGATTCGCTGTGTGTACGTTCAATCGCTAAAAATCTGGTCCATACTCCTGGCTGACATTTTGCACTCTGTGCCCGCTAGTGGCTAACCTCACGACTATTGCTAAATATCAATTGATCATAAATCCGCAGAAGGCGACGGAAACCAGAGAGCCACTTGCTGGGTTTTCTAAGTCACTCGCTTAGAACAGCAGGTTACGTTCTGCAAAAAAGTACGGCTTTCTCTTAAAAAACTGCTGAGTTCGTCTGCCACAAAAGATCAGACCGACAGTTGTACCGGTGATTATTCATGTTCGAATTGCACAGGCATTGGTTTGAAATGAAGTAGACTTACAGTCCATGCACCTCAAACTAAACTCGAATCCAATGCGCTTCAGTGGAAAAATAGATCAGAAACAACTGTAGATGTCATCTAATGCAATGGTTAACAAGGCTAATCAGGTCATCTACGCGTACCACACACGGTCTAGTTTTGCAGAACACACATTTCAGTCAGTTAAAAAAACTATTGATTCTAGCTTGTGTGCACAACATGCCAGCTTACAATTGCGTTCAACTGCTTATAATAAGGCTGACTCCGAGAAAAATGTCCTCCACTCTGCCCTCTCACACTAGCCCAGTGCTCGACTAAGGACTAATTAACATAAAAGTGTGCTATGACGTGAACAGCTCTCCACCGCGTGCCATGCAATTCGTTTGGTACGTGCAAAACATTATGGGCACCTCAACTGTTTAGGTCTGATGTTTTTATTCACAAGAGGTATGCTTTTTGCTCAATAAATTGCCGTTTAAGGCGTCAATGCCAGCTTCTATGAACGCCCTCCAAACTAATTAAAGATTCCAATTACTTCGCAAATGTCCAAAATTATAGAAATCGCTTGTCTGAACGCAATTTTACCCCGTGTAGCTTATTCAGTTGCATGTTATGACAGCATTTGATCCTAAACAGAACGCCCACATTGTAAGCTCAATTGTAAAACGCATTTTTGCGCATTCCATGTCACTGGATTCCAAACATACTTGTCAGTGCCCACGGAATAGCACAGGACACTAAAAACTAACGTACTGTTGTACTTTTGTAAACTTTCCCAAAGCTTCTGACTGTCCAAGTCCTACAGGGACAAAGCACATACATATAGCTTCAGAAGTTGTAGCCGGACTGTCGGTAAGATATAGAAAGCCCTAGTACGTCAGCATTCATGTTGTTTTCGCAGCAAACTGTGAACGGGGGCGTCGGAGAGGGTGGGCCGCATGAGCGGCGCAGAAACTAACCATGCCCAAAAACAGTTATTTGTGAGCTCCGGTTGTTTATGACAGCACACTCTAAAAATACCAGCCCATGAAAAGAAAGGCTTCTGTTCACGCTTAAAAATCAATGATCAATCATTGGAGCTGCACCAGTATTGTTGTAGAAACTGGCTTTAAGCTTCGCAAAAAATTGCAATTCAAGCTTAAAATATAATGTGAAGGAACAGTTAATCATAATCCCATTTCAAAGCTGAGCTCCAACAGTCAGTTTAAGTAAAACTTAAAATGCCCACGCAGAACTAAACTAAACTTTAAAATACTGGATAGGAGCTAAAGGGTACCTTTCAGAATAAGTTGCCTAAAATTCCTCAAAAGGAAAGCGACAACAGCATGATAAAATTCGGGAAAAAGTAAAATGGATACAAAAAGAAGCCGAAAATGACAAAAATGGAGGACTCGGGGTACTTTGTCATGCTATGCGTAGGGAATGTCTTTTGAATAAAATCACGGATAGATCTGGTAAGCATGGATTAGGCAAATCATTTTTCCCTCGTAAACTACTCTTGTGCGGGCTTAGGTTAGTCTGAAAATCTGCCAAAACCGACAACACAATCATGCCAGCTACCTATGGAATTGTTCATCAGAAATGGATAAACACATAGACTAAGCTGAAATGAAGCGCACGGTAAACGACATTACGCAACAGTTTATTTATCCAAACAGCTTTGAGTAGTCCACTATGTACAACTGATTTGCACTATGCGTAAGTTCTCTAATGAGAGAAATGGTATGAGGATCGGTTGTTGTATATTACAATGAGCAATAGCACAGATGACTAAATTGGATTTGTAATAGTTTTGCTCGTTTCTGGAGAAGAGCTAAAGGCTAAACCAAGGCACTGATGAAAGATCTCACACCTGTAAGTGTCCGCAATGTACAGCGTTGAGGATTTTTGCCTTGGGAGATTTCGATTGGATTGACTGTTCATACTTCAAAATTTTTTAAAAAGTGTATTGTGGCAGGAGAAATCTTGGGAAGAATTTTGCATAGACTAGATTTCGTATGGAACTGGATGTAACACATTCTTTCAAAAAAAACAAAGAAAACGACCTAGTTGCAAACCAACCGGGATTTATTGGGATCATCAGGTTTTTCGATTTCTTTTTCAGCTGATAGTGAGCTCTGATGACTTGTGCAACATTAATTGCTCTACGCTTTTGCAGCCTGGAAGATGAGGTTAAAAACTGAATGGCGTACTTGTATCTTGTACCTGTTGAGAGTCCGAGCGTGAGTTAAGAAGCTTCATTTTGAAATAGACAATACTTAAATTTCAGCAAAAGCCATCTGCAGTAATCACGGGCAGAGTAGCTACCGAGAAAATTTGACTGCCGGATCTTAGTTTCAGGACTCTGATCTCATTGCCTATCAACACTCTTGCTATTAATATTACCACCAACTGAAAATTCGACTATCGAGAACGACGAAGTCCACCGTATGCTCCATGGAAGGGTGGTGCAGGGACGGTGACTTGCTCGTGATTTAGTTTAAAGTGATAGTAGAATTGCGCTGCATCTACCGCACTTTCTCTTCCTCTCCCACCTGAGACCGGTATCATGACAGAGTAAAGAAGACCGGAGATGGGAGAGGGCGCAGGTGGCTGGCGTGGCCGGAGCCGCCACTTGGCGTACCACCACACCTGGCTCGGAATTCATGGCGTGGGAGCGCCATAAAGGCCACATTAAAAGGAGCCATTGCAGCCTGACTCTCACTCCGCCAGCCAGCCTCTCCACACAAAACACATATTGGGCTGACCAAGTGGTCCGAGTGTTCCCGTCAGTTGGCAACCGTCCAAACCACGGCTTTTAGCGCACCGTGATAGTTTCAAGGGCGTCAGATTGTTTATAGTGAGGAAAATGTGCTAAGCTGTCTACCTTACTCTGTCCCACACCCCCACAGTCAAACCACTGTCCGAGCCGGTCAGTTGTCCGAACACTGATCAGTCAACATACAGAGGGCGCTATGGTGTGAACCATGCTGCAGAATTGGATAAAGTGAATTGACTAGAACTAAGTCACTTTAAAGAAGGTGTGGGCAGCATCCTCGAGAATTAGAAAATAGCGTATGAGAAAAAGTATGCCAGTTCTAAAGTCCTTCTTGTATCGCGCTAAGTCTGTGTTCTCTTTTGAAGTATGTTAGGTGAACGTTTAGGTCAGCCTTTTTAAAACATTACAGAATGCGTAGTTAATTGTTTAGTTTGCAAATGCTACACCGTTATCCGCTGTGACTGATGGCCTTTGACGCAAATATTCATTTAAAATGCTGAAATCAGCCTAAAAGGCTAAAGTCCGACTGATTTACTT
The DNA here is from genome assembly GCA_017591395.1 of Schistocephalus solidus. Taxonomy (NCBI): domain Eukaryota; kingdom Metazoa; phylum Platyhelminthes; class Cestoda; order Diphyllobothriidea; family Diphyllobothriidae; genus Schistocephalus; species Schistocephalus solidus. The sequence goes on from WEDG01003003.1 coordinate 45,411, forward strand.
CAAGTTTACGATTAATTTCTGAGGAGATTGAAAAACAGTGGAATTCACAGGGGGTGCTGGGGGACCCACTGATAAGTTGACCATTTCTGAAACATTCGTCGTAATCAGCCAGTCATACCCAACCCCAGGTGGCACAGTTGGCTAGAGCTTTCAACTTCTTATAAACAGGCCGCGGGTGCACCACCCGATGGGCTAGAAACGGTCATTCCAGGCTCTTTTGTTGTTGTCAGTAAAGTTCATCAGCCAGTCATAACCAATCTCAGGTAGTGCCCTCACCCGATGCTCGAACCACTGGGTCTGTTTAGAACTGGCTGAGGATGGCTATTCAGCCAGAAATGTCCATTCCATTCTCCATTGTCTTTACCGTCATTCGTCACCTGCGGCTGCTAGCGGTGCTCGAGGGTGAGCCTCAATGCAGAACGGGACGAGCGAGTCTCTTAGATGACCCGGTGAGCCTTCATAAATGATGTTTGTGTAGATTTTTGATAAACATAGTCCCATTCCATCAAATCTTACAAAATGGATAATTTGTTAACCTAACGCAGGGTTAACGTAAATAAAAACGTAACATGGAAGTCCAAAACGTCGTGTTCATTACGGAGTTCCTTATTTCCACGTCATACATAAATTGTCTTAAAATGACCAGGGAACATGACACTGGTTTTTGATGATGGGGCTTTGCGATACATCAAAATAATTGAAGCCACACCAGTGTTAAATTGCATCTTTGTTCAGATGGTGGAGACACGGGCTAGAGCGTTGAAATTCTGATTAACGGGTTAAGGGTTTGAGCCTAGAGTGGGGCACCGCTTGGGGTTTGGTATAACTGGCTGATGACGGCTAAGGTGCCAGAAATGTCCATTCTAGTCTCCCTCGTATTTTTCAGCATTCTGCATTTGCCTCCACTACTAATAGCCGCCAAAGACTGCTGACGAGGCTCGAGAATGAGCCTCAAGTCAGAACGGGACGAGTATGTTCCGTTAACGTTCGGTGAGCGTTTGTCAACGAACGTATGTAAATGTCCACCATTGTGATTCATAGCCCCTCAGTGCGCGTGTTTTTTGTCACCTGCAGCCAATGAGCAAGTGATATGGCTTGATTGGCTTCGAGATATTGGGGGGCTAGTGCCAAGTCTCGCCTGGTCCCAGCAGCACATTTGCAGAAAGTCTGGAGCAGACAGAAAGGCTGCATGACACAACGTCGGCAATGGCCATCACGGGAGTGGACTGCCACAAATGAAAATACCGAAATACTACATAATGACTAGGCCAACGTCCATCTCAGCAGATCATCTGAGTGGAAGGCTCGATCAGACACTAAAAGAAAGACAATAGATTCTCGTGGGAGCCGAACTGATCTACTCAACTTTCATGCAGGACGGAATCCTGGGGTAAGGTTTGCATAAAAATTGCAGACCGAGACAGTTTAGGGTGCCAGCCTATCAGTTAGCAATCAGTGACTGCAAAGCTCTGTCGTAAAAAATAAAGATCCCTACGGCTATTTTTGGCTTCCTTAAGTCAGTAAAATTTCAAGTCCTGCTTCGTTGACAACAAGACAATCGGTACTTCCCCCTTGAGTCTAGATTATTGTTCCCTAAGCCTACCTAGTCGGGGTGCTTAATGTGTGCTCTAAAGATCAAAGAAGCTTTTGAGAATAGTTATGTGCCGGCCGGTTGAGCTTCAGTTCCTTAGGAATTCAACATTTCCCATAGAAATTAAGCAAGCGAGGTAATAAAATTTTCACTTTTATCCCACCTTCAAGCTACTGCTGAACCCAACGATCACTGAATTACAACGGAAGATGTGCCAGGAATGTCGATTTCCGTTTGACCATCTTTACCTGCAAAATGCTGAGGTTTCGCCATATTCTGGTTGGTGACAACTGACTTGTATGTACTGGGTAGTAATTTTTGTAAAGAGGGCTTATACTTTTTTCACCCGTTTCAGCAAGAAGTAGAAAGCCCTGCTTGTAACCCAGGCCAAACCACCAAAGAATTTTTAATTTTTCAAGAATATAAACCTTTTGTGAGGCAAGCAACGATTAATGACTGTACGCATTCCCCCCTTTTTTACGTCGGTGAAACCTCTCGGTAGAAATCGAATAAACAGGGCAGGCCTTCAATAAAGGTTCGGCCTCATCTTTGAAGAAAGCGTCACATTTTAGTGGTGACGGAATTGTCCCCAAGGGAGCCGGCATAAAAGAGCATCTCCTAAAACCGCAAATTATGTAGCCCAACTGTGTAGGCACGTGCTTGATCGCTTATGTTGAATAAATAGCTAACTATGCAAGAAGGAGTTTAGTTGGTGGCGAGTGAGCGCATGACCAACTGCGGCCATTCCAAACCGTAGGCGAAAAACCTAGTCTCAAAAATACTTTATTCTGAGTACCCACCGATGATGCTACCGATCTACTTTCCAACAGGCAATACACGTTTCAAGATGGAGGTGCTTTCAATGACTAAGTTACTAGCCATGCTTTTTGCGTTGATCGTTGAGGATCAATTAAGAAACCTTGCAGATTGCATAAAGCTCAAAGAGTAAGGGTTTGAATCTCAGCTCATGCAAACCTGAACTTGGCTAACGCTGACACTTGACGGCTAATACTTCAGAACTGATCATTCCAATCTCCCTTATCTATGTTGGTCCTCCTACGTCAGTGAAATTTCTATTTATTTTGGGGGTTGCACGCCAGTATCCTCTGAAAGAAGTTTCATAAAATCGCAGTCTGTTCGGATGGGGTCTGCCTGACTTAGTTAATCTGGATGCTGATTTCATCTTTTGAATGCGCACTTAGCAAAACATTCCATCCGAGCCTCTAGAAAGTGTCTACTAGCTCGAGACACGGCGTGCCATGGTTTGAAGTATACAGTACGTTAACTTATTCCTGAAACGTGATGACTGAAAGTGAGAGTATCAATTTTAGGCACGTTAAACGTTGCGCGTTTTGTTTATTCATTTAGCACGCTCCGGACAATGTTTTTTGTACTTAATATCCTTTTTAATTTATCATTAATCGGAAACCTAGGTTACATTCTCGTTTAATTTCCCCAGGAAGTAAATGCGCAAAGTAGGAGTAAATTCTTGGGAACATACCTTTTGAGGACAACTAGGACCACTGCTGTCAGCATGGTAAATAATTACGTAGTTGTATACTACTGAATGCTTGTTTGCAGTTTACGGATGCAACAGGAATATAGCGCAGTACTTGATGGATTTCAGCTCAAAGTTTTGGACCGAGCCTGAAGAGTTATGGTCCGTGCCTTAATTTCATCGGAAAGTAAACAAGACAGGGTAATACTGGAGTTTATCTACCAAAAAGCACAAGGGAAGCTGGGAACCATCGGACAAGTCGAACCCTTCGCAATTGCGTCAGATAGGTACACAGGACCGGCAATATACGCTCGTCTAGGTTTTTAGCTAGTATCTATGCTGTCAGTATTGTAAATAATTACCTACTCTTCCCTAAATACTGGCAATTTTCTATATTAATAATTGTTCCAGATTCTTTTGCGCAGCTGAACTTATTTCCGGTTTACAGGAGAGCAAGCTGACCTCGATAAATTAATGAAGTAAAATTTAGCACATATGAAAACCGACGTTTTGTCTTGCGTACACCAGGAGACCCAAGTTATGAAGAAAGCGATTATTGCAAAAGATAATTTAATGCAGATACATCTGCTTTCGATAAATTCTACTCAAGCTTTTACATTTGTATGGTTGTGTCACTAAATCACATATACCGGGCAATTAAAACACAAAACCATTTGATTGTCAGAGTGGGCAAGGGGGAGTTGAGGAAAAAGGGGTCAGTCTTCTGCCCATCCTCAGAGAGTTGGGGGCCACCGGGCCAAGAAAGTAATTGCTTTTTACGGCCACTGTAATTGCGGTGACTGCAGGAAGTTCTTTTGAGCGCACAGGGCCGGCTTAGATAACCTCAGTGCAGCCGCTTCTGCTAGCAGACGCTATCCCAGGAATTTAGAATAACTTTAGGGTACCTGGTAAACCACCTGGAAGATATTTTGGACATCAACGCGAAGACTGTTGTCAAACAATAAGAATTTCGCAACTCTAAAGAAGGTTATTGTCAGACAAGCAGACGTTTAATCAGTTTTTAAATAACAGATTTACAAATCTATGATTTGTTTGTCCTGAAGTTCAGCACTAATGACTACAGACCATGATCTGTTTGCATTTACCACTCTTGTCCTGACATTTGTAAATGCCGTACCAGTTGACGCAAAAACAGTTAATACTGAATAGTCATTTTAACTTGTGAAGATAATAAAAACTAATTTTGAGCAGCCCGGTTACTGATTAAAAGCAATCTAAAAAAAGAACGGGCAGTAGATTAGCAGTCTAGAAAATATGCCAGTATTTATATGGCCACTCTTGTGTGCATTCGTAATCCTCGAATGGAACCACAAGAGAACCCAAGATAGCAAAAACAGCTACAATATAAATAGAAAAGTAAGTTCTTACTTGTCTGGCAGAAAGATTGTTTTTAGAAAAGGGAAAAAACGGCCACTATTGTCATTTTTGGGCTTTACCGCGTGAGCCTATAAAACGTCAACATTCTGAGGCCGAACGCCGTATTAAAGCCCTTTTAAAACAGGTACCCTATTAGAGAACGTTTTAAAATTAGTTATAAGCACTTAAAACCGTAAAGTTATCAATGAAATATCAAGGACATTCCGAAACTCACTTTACGCAACCGCCACCAAAAGAGTGAACATACATTTGACGGAAGAAAGGTTTTCTTACTATACACAGAATGGTAAGCTTGTAATTATCTCTGTCACTTTTATCTTAATTTTAATGTCTCTGATCAGCCGGTCAGCCTGTAGCTGGGCAGAAACATTTATTCCTGTGATGTCCCTTGTAGAGAACTCTAGTGAAATCTTGCTGGCCTTAATCAATTCCATCTCCGACAATATAAACCGGAAAAATAGTGTATTGTTTTCTCACAACACATGCACGGAAACAACACTAAGTCTGGGAAGATATTTAATAAAAATGTATGTAAAAAATACTTTATTAAATATTGCTGGGCCTTTACAGTTTTATTTTCTCAGTTATTTGTGTGAAGAACCTCTTAAATTTGCAGTCTTCTCAGCTGACACAAACTTTTGAATATTTTGACATTTCAAGTATCTTAAGAAACTTTATTTGCTAACTCGCGAAATAATATATCTAATAATAATTTTGCTTCTTCCTTTATCTGACTATACTTCATTATTGGTTGAGTTTTTTGACATTCGCAAAGTCACCACCCTGACTACTTTTACTGCAAATGGCATCTTGCTCTACAATAATTGGTTTGGTTAAATCGCCACAGTCTCGGTGTAGGTCCTTGGTGCTACCGTTTGGACTAAAATGTTTTAAAAGTGGTGGCACCTGGTAGGATATAAAGACGAGCTGTGACTCGCGTGCCATGTTTTCTGAGAATGGGCTGTTGGTAGGGATGTCTTGCATGAGCGCCTAAACAGGACACATGAATAGAAATCACCCCACCCTCTTAAAATGAGGTGGCCTTACGGTAAATTTTCAGGAAGGGTAAATATACAGGCGTCTTAACGCTAACACTAACCCTAACGTAAAACTTAACTGTCTCCGAAATCTTAAACTCAGCCCTGCCCTCAAACCCAACAGTAAACTCTATAATAACCTTAACCCTTAGCCTAACCCTAATCCTAAACCCAACTCTAACCTTCACCTCAAAGTTAAACCTAATCCTGAACTTAACCCTAACCCAGCATAATTTCTTTGGAATTTAGCGCAAATCCACATGTATTGAGGACGGTTCCTTTTTCTGTGTCATGGTTAGGCGGCCATACAAGGTATCCTTACCGGAGTTTATTCCGGTTCTAATAACGGGCGTATGATACGATTACTTGAACCATAGTTCGAACATAACAAACGATGACGTCTGCCACGTGCCCCACGAGGTGAGCGCAGCACCAATGGCTGGCGCTTGAATTAGTTTACAGTAAGGCAGACTTGCTGAGCATCCAACACACCCTCCCTTTTTTAAGCACCTTGTTTTGATGACAAAATCGTGTCGAGACTACTGGAGGTGCGATCGGATGCAGTGAGAGGCCAAAGCCAAAGAGCTTGGCTAGACGAACACGCACGACCTGGTATCGATGGCTCGAATCTTACGTGCGTAGAGGACTATAAAGTCCACGTAGAAAAGGTGCCCTTGAAGCTTGGTTCCCTGCCTTACAGCCACTTAAACCGGCTGCCATAAGGACTCAGGTATTCCGAACGAAGGAACAAATGCTGATCAACTTATTACTTACAAGGCCATCGCACTAACTGCTACACGGACAGTGGGTTGCAGTCCTATCGAAAGAACGACCACCGAGTGGAAAATAGTGAGGATGAGGCGCCAATTTCAGAAGTACAGCAAACTGCCTCTAAGACCAGCACTTCATCAAAATCCGCTACCGCCTCCTCATATCACTGTAAGCAAAGAAGCGCTCAATAATTAGGGCTGCCCTACCCTAAAACCCTTTTTGGGTTTTCCTCTAGTGCACGAGTATCCAGTTAAATGTTCCTGAACTGTGAATGGTCACCAAAGTGAGCACCCTATGTACTTAAGAACGTTCGATTGGTTTACCAGAAATCTACTTTTTACAGTAGCATTTACTGTCTTACCACGTGCGAAATACTCTGGAGTGTGCTTTACTTCTGGCAATTACCAGAGAGTGAAAATCACTCCACTCAGTGCGGTGTGCATCTTTTCCCACAGCACGTAGCCGGAACCGTAGCCTAGTGCAGGTCTTCGCATCATGAGGTCAAGCGGTGAATTTATTGCTTTTTATAGCTAGCACTTCGCTTCAGATATAACATTAATTATTTTGGAACGGTCACAACGGGGAAAACGCATTACAGACTGGGTGGCCTTTTCATGTGCTTAGGAGCGAAAAAATCCGCACGTGGTCAACTTACTGATCTCCTCATCAATGACTAGTGAGAGAGTCGTCTTATGGAAACGGCAGGGCTGCACAAATGTTTGCGTGATTTTTGAGAAACATTTGGAGTCCAGATTTTCCAAATAGGAGCATTTTATCTCGCTCTAAACTATAAATGAACGAAAATTAAGTGACAGTATAAAAATTCTGACATCGAAAAGTTAACAGGTCTGCTTTGTTGACCAATGGGAGGCAGTGCCAAATAAATCGGTTTTATTAAAAGAAAACGCCAATCAAAATCTTCCATAAACATATGAGTAACACGAAGACAGAGTGTACGATAGAAGCACTATCTCTGCTTCCATACTTTTGAGTTATAATTCACGTTCGGGTTTGCATTGAGGACTAGCTTCTTCGTTTTTACGAGAATTCGTGGAAACTGCGGGACGATTCCACTAAACCTGGTAGTAGGTACTCAACGAATCCTTCTCACTTGCCTTCTGACTCAATTTCCACGGCAGACATCTCTTTAGGGACGTTTTATAAGCTGCCTTAACGCAGGTAGGTATAAATCTTATTTCTGAACTACTTACACACTTCCATGTTTTACTGTTGTACATGATGTTACCGAGTCGAAAGTGACAGAAGCAAAATAAATAGTATATACCATCAGGCTGCGACAATCACGCCATAGTGTTGTGGATAGAGTTTTGCCAAAATACTCGTCATTACTGAAGAAAAGTATGCGTTCTCCAAAACGTCCTCTGTCGTGGCTTGAATGACGTTTTTCATTTAGTATTTGAAGTAGCAGACTTGACGCAAAGGGCACAAAAGTGACACAAAGGGATGGCGGGAGGGAAAAATCTTACGATCAGTCATTTTTAAGACTTTTAGGATTCCGTTTTTATTTTCGGTGCAGGCACCCCTTACAATGGAGAGATGGCCACTGGGGGAGGGGGAGGGGTCGGGGGTTATCGGGGCTCCGATGTTTCGTATGGCAGATTTAACCGAGGAGCGCGCGGTTTGCGTGCACATTTTGACTGACAGTGTCAATGCCAACAGTGGGTGGCCTCCTGTTTCGTTTATGTGAGTTTCAACTCCATTGTAGTTTATCGTTGTAATAAGCAGTCTTTCTGGCTGTCTCACGTCAAGGAGGCTTGCACGACCAGGTTAGGAACAGAGAGCTTTTTGTTGCGGTGGAAACGTTAAGACATAAACATATCCGGCCCAGGAAGCACCTCCCATCGCAAGAAACGTCTGAAGTTGCTAATTCGATATGGTGCTTTTACAGGCAAAAAAATACGTCATAGAAACTCGAAGATTGCTCCAGATGCGCATTGCCGAACACGCGGCAACAGTGCGGCGAAATGACGCCAATTCTCAAGTTGCGGCTCATTCGGCGAGAACAGGCCACAAATTTAAGTTTAACGAAGCCGAAATTCACGCAAGAGGTGATAATTGCGTGAGCCGTGAGTTGCTTGAGTCATAGCTTACAGGCCCCCAATCTATTAACAAGTGCAATGACCTCACCGACCCATATTCGGTGCTGGGACTCGGTTTGGCCAGAGCGATCGGCCATTCGGGGAATGCTCAGGCAAACACATTTTCAAATGCAAGTCCCGGTGAGTCAGGTGGTCGAGCCATCATCGTGCCAGCCTTCACCACGCATCATTAAATTTGAGCAGACACCAACCCGCATGCGGAACATCAAAAAATCATCAAATTCAAGCCTATAGAACAAATTTTTATGGATCCCACAGTTGCAAATGATTCCCATTTAATTGGTTGAAAGTGCTGTTCAACGGCAAGAAGTTATGAAATTCCACCTGGACTTACTAGCAAATCTCACGAGTTTGTGCAGTGTGGTGCCAGTCTCAATACCGGCCCCAAATATATTGCAAAATGCATACAAAGAAAATATATGTGATAAACATTTTTCAGCACCTTGTCCGAAATAAGTATATCTTCAATGCTTTATCAACACGATACCAAACATACCGATTACAAAAATGACTGAATTAAACATTCAAAGCAAAAATCCGAAATTAATAGAAGATCAGACAACAATCCAAACCTCTTGCAATCTATTAAAACCGTGCGGGACATACAGGTGCATTAGCGCACATTAAACGTCAACAGACATGAGTTAGTTTTATTGGTAACTTCTGACACATGAAGAGGAAGCTGGCTGGCGGTTTCCATGCTACTCGATGTCCAGCGATAGTCACTGCTTCGTCATAGGGTACTGTACACAAGAACTACAAATAGACAGGATTTAACAGGAATATTAAACGTAATGAGCTAGAAAACTAGTGCTATAATAGAATTTAGACAATATCAGCTGTAAGAGCGATGAACTTAAGAACTGACTTCATAAAATGTCAACAGGATGCTTATTAAAATGCTGACCAACCATGAGTGCTGTATAGATTGTTTGGATGACAGCCGTACTTCTAGTTCAATCAACCTTTTTCGGTTAGGCCGATTCTCATGGGTACGCAACACTACATGACAGCTAACCTTCACTTGACGAGATCTTCACTAGAGGTTCTAATGGGGAAATAGAAACAAACGTCTATAGGAAAGTGACCAACACCACACAGTTTCTTGATTTCGCAGCAACCATCCGGTGGCTCACGAATGAAGCTGTGTCTGAAGACTGTTTAAACGAAGCCAGATTCAATGTTACAACTGGGAAGAAAAAAAACACGATGTCTGTTATCTTCACGACCAGTTTATGTGGACCGGCTCTCAGAATGCTTACGTGTAAGTCCCCGGAGGACCCAAATAGAACAAGTCCCGATGGTGTGGTATGCGCAGCCTTACATACATCAAGGACGTGTCAACAGCGACCGAGCGCGGTGATGCAGGACTACGTGTCGGAATTGCACACCGACTCACAGCCTGCATGCGCACCAGAGTTGTAAAAATAATGGATCCATTAAATCCTTATGAGCAGTCGGGTGTAGTGCATCGTATCCAACGCCAAATCTACCCTCACATATACATTAGACAGAGTTGACGCATGTTTGAATCGCGCATACTCGAAGATAAGTTGGCTGTGAGACGGGGTGATGGAATAACAAAAGTGGCTGTCTCCATCTACGAAATCGGTCACGAGTTCAATTAAGTAGCCGCCAAGCTACTTGCCCACACAAGGGGCAAGACCAGCCGCGAATTGGTTAATGCCTGTGTCTCAGTCAATCGATATCTCGATCTGGCGCCGGCATATAAAGGCATGCGCAGTCATTCCAGAGCTGGCGTTGCTAGTGCGTGATTGGTCCGTACCCCCTATTACTGCTGCTTGACTCGCTGCCACTGTTATCTCTAACGATGTACTCAAGTAAGGGTTCGAAAGCTCATATGAATAAAGAAAAGATTCCGCCGAGCAATAAACATTCTTCTTCTTCTTCTTCATCTTCTTCTTCTTCTTCATATTTTTATTCTTCTTTTTTTCTACTTTAACTTCTTTTTCTTTTTCATCTTCTTCATCTTCTTTTTCTTCTGATTTTTATCCTGCTACTTTTTCTTCTTCTTTTTCTTCTTCTTCTTCTTCTTCTTCTTCTTCTTCTTTAACATCCTCTTCTTCATCTTCTTTTTATTCTTCTTCTTCATTTTCTTTTTCTTTTTCTTCTTAATCTTCTTCTTTCTTCTTCTTCTTCTTCTTCTTTCTTCTTCATTTTCTTCCTCTTTTTCTTCTTCGTCATACTCTTCTTCTTTTTTATTCTTCTTTTTATTCATCTTCCTTTTTCTTTTTCTTCCTCATCAACTTCTTCTTCAAATTCTCTTTCTTATTTCTTCTTCTTCATTGTCTTCTTCTTCTTCTTCTTCTTCTTCTTCTTCATTTTCTTTTTCTTTTTCTTCTTAATCTTCTTCTTTCTTCTTCTTCTTCTTCTTCTTCTTCTTCTTCATTTTTCTTTTTCTTTTTCTTCTTAATCTTCTTCTTTCTTCTTCTTCTTCTTCGTCATACTCTTCTTTTTTTTATTCTTCTTTATATTCATCTTCCTTTTTCTTTTTCTTCCTCTTCAAATTATTTTTATTCTTTCTTCTTCTTCTTCTTCTTCTTCTTCTTCTTCTTCTTCATCCTCTTCTTCACATTCGTTTTTTTTTTCTTTTTTATTCTCTTTCTTCTTCTTCTTCTTCTTTCATCTTCATCTTCTTCTTCTTTTTCTTCTTCATCATCATCTTCTTCCTCTTCTTCTTCTTCTTCTTCTTCTTCTTCTTTTTCTTCTTCTTCTTCTTTATCTTCATGATCATCTTCTTTCCTCTTTCTCTTCTGTCTTTTTTCTCTTCTTCTTCTTCTTCTTCTTCTTCTTCTTCTTCCTCTTCTTTACCTACACATACACTTGGAATGCGACAAGTATCCTCATTTCGAGAAATTATGATTTTTTCTAAAATATAGTACACGCTCAGCCTTGATTATTTAAACATTGCTGAAAACAATGGGTCATGTGTTGTGGCAACTAAATGAGCTAAAAACAGGAAAGATATGGGCATTTAATTCAGTTGAAAGGCAAAATCCAATTTTATGCCTAAACTCTACAATTTCCTCGAAAATTCCGGATTGATTCAACATTTTACTGTGCCTTTTTGCTATTCATTTATTTTGGGCGCCCACACTTTATAAAATTATATTTTTGGGAAGCGCCGCACATGCACCGATGTGAACCGATTCAGTAAGATTTTGCGGCGAAAGCAAACTTGCATGGGAATTAAAAACTCTTGCTTTGAAAGATTCATTTGTAACCGTTGGCCTTTCGTTTGTTTCTGAAGCGATCTTTCGTCACCTTAAAAAAGGAGAAAATACTCTAAAGGAATGCTAGCGAAATGTCCGTCACTATTGTACCGTAAACTATCACTAAAACCAGCCATTTTTTCTGTTGTATTTAATTTTGATTCCCTCGAGGTAGAGCGCTATTTGGGATCCCGTGGAATTTTATACGAGGAAGAAGAGTAATGCATGTGGTTGGCCTGAACAGAAAAACACATTACTTACTCAATTTGATTCACAGCTTCACGGTGTCAAGATAGTTATGCACAGCAGCTTGTAAATATTGCGCAGTTATGCCACAGTAGCTGATGGATTTCAAATAAATTATTCATGTAAACTTTCGGACCAAGTTCAAAAAGGTTTGAATTCAAGTTTGTGCATTACTTAAACAAATCAGCATAGAAACGGGAGTTCAGATACAAGAAAACGCACGAGGAAGGCTGGAGGAGAGAGGGCAGTGATGATCTGAAACCCGCACATTGGCAGAAAGTAGACAACCAGGCATGTCTGGCCAATTGCCTCATAAATGTGCTCTCGATAAGGAAAATAATTAAGTATTTCAGTCCCAACCATCTCGAATTTGTTTTCGACATACCACGCCAATCCCTTAGATGAGGCATTTTCTCGAAACAGTTTAGTGAAGTTTCTAGCTACAGTCACGTAGAAGGATAAACTGTGATCCATGCTCGAGAAAGTGTGCGTTTCCAGGAAACTGCCTATCTCATGAAATCTCACGGTTTCACAATTTTAATACTGAGGTTTATGGAAAAAACCTCACAAATTTGCAAACTTGAATTTTTTACACTGAATGCGTCTTTGTTTACCTGAAAATAATCTGATTTATCACACTTGCATTAATCTGATTTTCTTGAACAAAACAATCACATTTTCCGTTGTCTGGACGGATAAGTTTAAAAGTTTTCCGACTTAAATGAATATTCACACAGAGTACAACGTTCATGAACAAGATATTTTGAGTTGGAAGGTCTAATAATTTAGGAAATTCCTGAAAATCAAGAAACTTTAGATTTGGCCTCATTTTGTCCTGTTTTCCCTTTAATAAACCGATTTACAATGGATTATTATTTATAAAACAGCAACCTATAACTTAAACAAATTTAAAAGACAACACGAACCCCCCAAATGACCCCTGAGTTTCAGGAAGCTGCTCAAAAGAAGAGGATTCAATCACTAGAATGAGAATGGCCAGACCTTGTGCCTCTAGTCCTCTTTCCTGCTTACTTAGAAGTTGATTGGGAGGAAGCGGGTGGCTGCGTTTTCCTAAACTCTTTCGCCTTTAAAATCGAGCTTATTTTCGAAGATTAATTGGTTCCACATATTAAGAAAATTTACTAGCTCAGGGTCTGTTATTAAAATGGCAGATTCTAGATAAATTAGAGAATTCTACTTTGAAATTCAGTTTGCAGAATCAGAATTCGGAGATTTCATAGTTTGCTGTAGGTTGGGCAGGTAAATGTACCCAAAGTTGAGTAAAGTTATAACTCCCAGTTGGTGTTTCATAGATCAGATGTTTAGAGCATTGGTTGTACCTAAGCCTTTTCCTTTTTGTTATGGGTTTGAATCTCACGAAAGCCTCCTCCGCGATCCATAACTGGGTTTTATAAGGCATTAACCGTTGTCATGTGACCGTTGGTCATGGGTCAGATCAAACAGAAAAGTTACAAAAACTAGAAGATACGATTCCATAACTTTTATTTGTCCTATACAGGCAATTTTCGTGCTTTATCAGAGCAAGAACAGTAACCAAGTTCTTAATTTGTACGCATATCTCCTACGGTAAGTGTCCTTACTCATGAAATCTAATGGATTTCATGAGTTACGGCTCGTTTCACGAAATCAGAGCACTCTGCATCGACCAAAATTTTACATAATAAGGAACCGATCGTTAGGAATTATATGGCTGCTTGTGGTTTAAAAATTAACATTACATTGTCTAGAAATGCTAATATATTTTTAGAATAGGTACGGATTACGAAAATGTGAAAAATAGACCTAGTTGAGTAAGCTGAAGTTTTCAAATGTATAGGAAGCTTCTCTGGGCAATTAAACGAGTGAATAACGCAGAAAAAACCAAATTACTTTTAAAAATAATTTTTTTTCAGAGTTTTGCACATGCAAATTCATCTAGATTAAGCGAAACGTAAAGTATGGCCGTCATCAAGCAGCTTACCATGAAAGTGTATATTCGAACACTGTTTCACAAGAATTGGTAGTTTTTATCCGTTTGTACATTTTCATAGATGCGTTTGACTAAGGCAAGCCGATTTTCGCTTCATTGCGTCGATAGGGACGTCACAGGAATATAATATTTTCATAAGCTTACATGTTCACAGGTCGGTCGATGACTAATAAATTTAAATAGAATCTTCAGGTGCAATCGTAAATATACCATTTGGTGTATATAAACATGACTATTCTGTTATTAAATTTCTCTATAAATATTTCGGGTTTTCTATTACGATGAGTTGCAAGCAGTTAAAAACAATTTAACTGAGTGGTTTTTAATTTGACTCCCAAATCTTAGATAAAGCCGAAGCCCTCGGTTTTATGTGCTACTGTTAGACTTCGCGTTTTTGCTCTTCTATTGGTTGTTGCCCATACACCATGTTCTATTTTTCACTCGTTTTTTTCGTTAAATTTAATTCATTTCCCAGTAGACACTAGCATATAAATTCTGAGACAACAACGACTACGAAATTATTTTGATTGGATTGGCCACTGTAATTAGTCTGTGTTTTTTCAAAAATACAGGCGTTTTATGAGGATTACAGTGGATCCACCGTCATTGGAAGGTAATATGATAATGCATTTTTCCGTTTTCTATTACTTTAATGCTGACCAAATCATCGGTAGCGATGCGTTTGTTTTAGTCGTGCCACTTGGGCGGAATTTTAACTCTATTTGCTCAACCTTGTGCCAACTTCACAAAATGAAGAACATTTACATGCACGGTGTTTTTAATGCTGAAACCTGGCCTTGTGATGCATGAATGCCGGCACTGTCAGGATCAAGGATGATATAATGTGAGTCGGAATGTCAGTTAACCTTTAGAAAACGGTAACTTCAATTTATTGACTTTTGGAATAACTTGGTAAATCGATTTTCAATCATCCTCCGCGTTTTGTGTCCCAATAGCGATCTAAAAGACAGCCAATCACGATTCCTCACTTTAGGCGATGAAACAGTCATTATACAACCCAAGTTAATGTACTCTAAAGGGATTATTAGGGTGCACAGTTATCCTGGCAATTTTTCGGTCTAAGCAGGCACAAAGACCCTGTCTATCATACATCATACATGGATGTGAATATTCGACTTCCAGGGGTTTGCATGAGTAAAGAAGACTACTCGAGTACCTGAACAATTTATTTATGATTCTGAGCTTTAGAATTCGTGCAAGAGTCCGTCGTCAACAATTTTAGAAACAGTCAATCAAAGATAAAAGACGAAAGTCCGCAAGTGACTGCGCAGGGCTCTGTATGGCGCAGCAAGGTTGGTAGATCGACCGAATAAGTTTTCATCCGATGAACAGGCTTTAATCAGTTCTCGGTTTGTCTTGCTTCCGATGTGCGCGATTATTTTGACGGTTGCAAACTGAAACTCATAATCCACTTGCAATAGTTCGTCACCCCGTCACACAACCAGCTAATGAACATGTACGCACATGCATGGCCGTTTGAAGTAGGCGTTCAGTCTGACCTGTGTAGTCAAAAGGACAATTTAGGCATGCAATGAGATGCACTACACCAGACTGATCCTTGGGATTTAGTCAGTCTTTGATTTTCACGACTCTCCTCCGTATACTTGCCTTGCAGTAATGTGCAATTCCAGCACCTAGTTCCAGAACAATGCGCTCAGTCACTTCTGAGACATTATTAATGCATGTTCAAGATTCTGCATTTTTTTGGATCCTCTGGGAACACATGCGTAGGCAGTGGCTTCCAAAGACCATCGCATAGGCAGTTCGCATGAATTGGTCGCATAGATATCGGTCCTTGTGTAATGTTTCCTCCGGTCTGCTGCCATGAGCTTGAATCCATTTGAAGAGCGTTCTCACGTAGCTTCATTTGGGTAGCTGATAAATTGTGTGGTGATGATTTTCTGCTTGTTAACCATCGTCTCAATTTTGCCGTTGAGATTTCGTTTGAGCAGTACATCAAGGAAAGGTAGCTACTATGCTTGTTCCTCTTGCCTCGCTAATTCTATATCAAAAAAGAATCCGTTGAGTGAATTTTGAAAGTTTTACAGTAAGTAATTCTTTTGAATATCAAACCTGTCGGTAAAGTAACTGCGCAAAAAATAGCAGGCTGAGGTTGGAGGAAGATATTCTTTTCTAGCTCATGTAGGACCATTTCTGCTGCTACGCCAGAGCCCGGGGAACCCGGTGGAGTTCTCTTGATCTGCTCATAGGTTTCTCCAGCGAAGTCTTCTGGCAAAATTCGAACAGCCTTATGGGGTGTTCAGTTTTGCGTAGACTCTGAGCTTGTCCCATGCCTATTCAAGTTTCCTGCGTAAGACATCGTGCGCCGAATTCGATGGGATGGATGTAAATAGCAAGGTCGCATCGAAAGGGGCCATGATTCCGTTCAATCTTGAAAGTCTACGAGGAATTAAGAGGCTGATCAAACTGAAGTACATCCACTTTGCCAAATAACAAGTAGGGCTACCTCTTAGGATGGCAGTTGACCGCAGTGGGACATTTGGTTCTTCTTTGCTTATGCAAACCTCTGGGACTCGAACTTTCGCATTCATTTTTATACCTTTTACATTCAGTACCGGGAAAGAAAGTAGTGTTGTTCTGAGCAGATTAAACAATGATTTGCCATTCTGCTTAACTTTTAAATCGTTTTTTAACTTTTGTAAATATCAAAATCTCCTACGTGCGAAATAAATTGGGCCCTTTCTTTCCCAGGTTAACGCACCAAAGTGGACACAAAGGTTGCTAGTACATGTCACAGTTTTTTGTGAGCACTTTCTCCCTTTTTACATGGCAATTAGTTTAAATTCAAAAGTATAATCGATTTGGCTAAGCATAATTTTTGGCCAACTAGGAACAATAAATGTTGTGTAATTAGCAGTCCTTGACCGCCTGCGTAAATTGCCATCTGTAAATTAACGTCAGAATTTCGTGGATTCGGTCAGTATTGGGCCATACTTCTATAAGTGTGACACAATGCTATGCCTTACAAAATACTAATGTTACTAGATAGATTAGCTGATGTTTATAACCTGGATGAAAACGGTCATTCGTCCGATTTTTCCACTCTGGTTATTTTTTATTTTTGTAAATGCCGAAATCTACGCGCGAAAAAGTGGGTTCTTTTGCTTCCTGTCCAACAGACCATTACATTTTTTTCTACGCCAGAGCCCCGAGATCCCATTGACTTTCCGATTTTCTTTCCATGCGTTCCTCCAATTGCAGGCGAGTGGAATGCATTTGAGGTGGAAAAATCGGGTGAAGATCAGAGTCTTGACTGCAGGAATAACAGCTGATGGCGGATATCACAGAGCAATGCTCATAGATTGTCATGCGTACCGAACAGAACAGACCCGCCAACAACTTCAACCAAGCGAGGATTCCCCGACTAAGTTGCTCCCCTAGTAGATATTGTTTCAGTTTATTTGGTGAAGGTGTTAAGCCACGCCTTTGCAAACCCTATCTAATTAGTTAAGGCAGAATCGATCCCGAATATAAACGAAAAGTCAACTTCCAGGAAGTTGTGGCGAGGAAGGAAATGCGATGGCTGGAAAAATGTGTTGTAATATTAAAATGATACCGTTTCCATGCTAACGCATACATCTGGTAATTGTGACTATTCTCACATTAATCACGCAGGGCCATGCTTGGTGCAATGACCGCTTGTCCCCAAAATCCATGTAGTTAATTGTCTTATTTGCACCCTCGTTGCTGGTTCTCAACGTGATAATAAGTCGGCGATTTCGCCGATGATATCGTCACTGAAATCGGTGTCTGTTCGCGCGCTTCCTACATACCCAAATTCTCTGTGCAGGCAACATCTCAGCACTGAATATAGGAGGAGGAGATCATCACGGATCGATCAGCCATCATCCCTTTAGGCCCACATGCCAAATTATTCACCTTTTCACGTGTTTAGAAATCTACTGTTGCTTAGAACATAACCGAATGGTGGTGTCTTTTTAAACCCTTGGCAAAATGACCTTTACAGAGTCTTTTAGCACATAAAGCAATCTAGAGTTGAGAGAATTCCACCATATTTTTAGAGTACAAATTAAGTGCCCCTTTATTGCGGACCATGTGGAATACATAACTTCTTCGGAAATGATGGCGTCTACGCGAATGTCCCCTATCGCATGAGCTTCAATTCCGGTAACAACCTGACCACTCTGCTATCTTATCTCCTTTTGACAGAAATGTACTTTACACTCAAATCGAAGATTATGCAGAATTGTTTTTCGTTTTGGACTGCGTAAAGAGAGCGGCGAGGAAGGAAAGCGGTTCCCTAATGTGATGAACTCTTTTTTCCTTACTGCATGCCTTTACAATAACCAATTTACTATGTACAATTTGTTCAATTTAAAAAAACATAACTGACTTGGTGACTAAGGTGATATCCATAAGTTGGAGCAGGCTAGGTAGATGACTTAGCCTAAATATTAAAAAAAGAGGTATCTCCCCCAGTGCCTCGTGGCTGCGGCAATTTGAGCGGTGGTTGTATTGATGCCCTACTCGTTTTATGCCGGTTCAAATCCTGCGAAGGCCCTCCGGCAGTTTCTTCACAGCCGAGGAGCACGTGGAGTTAATGATTTGTTCAACTGCCAATAAAAGCGAGCCCTTGAGTAACTGTGCGCCAATTTGAAACAGATTATGCTCCAGACAAAAACAGACCAAGGAACAAAGACTGAAATTAGATCCTCATTTTAGTATTCAGTAGGTTACTACAAGTACTGTGCTGGCCAAGCTAGGTAGCCGATAGAAAAGACAAGTGGCGGGATTTTTAATTGGCGGTGGTGCAAGTGGTGGTGATGACTGTGAGAGATGTCCAATCAGCGTACTGAAAGTGACCTACCTAATGAAAGGTACCAAACTCACCAACGATAACTAATTAACCACAAATCAGCACCAACGGATGGACCACAGTTTTTGAACTATTACTAAAAAGACTAAACAAATTAAATATCAAAAAGTTTTTTTAAGTTGTTTAGAAAAAACCACCTAAAGGAGAAAAATTTAGAAAATTTCAAAATATAAGTGTAACCGAGATGATGTAAGCCTTAGATGTACGGAAAGCCTGATCATGCAAAAAAACAGCCTAAATAAGTTAGTGGAAATAGAATAACGCTTGAAAAATATTAATTAAGGAAAACCTGCATTAAAAATATCGTTCAAAAATTAGTAGATATTAAAGTATGAACTTCAGCAAAAAGCCTGCAGTTCAATTATATACTCCAAATATGTTTTATGAGATTAGATTGTGTTCCTTCCGTTTTTTAATTGCTTGAGGTGCGTTTGAATAAAGTAAGCAAATTTTTTTAACACTAAGGATTAAACGTTTTCATAAGATCATTTGTTGACAGGCCGGTCAGTGACTAATAAATATAAATAGAATTGCCGGGCGCAACCTTAAGCATACAATGTTGTGTGTATTGCGAAAACTTCAATTCCGGTAAACTTAATTATATGTATTCCTCGTGTTAGAGTACTAGCAGTGTTAGAATTACTCGAAATAGCGTTGAACAGTTTACGCTTTTGCAGTTTATTCTGTCGATTCCACATAAAGGTAGATTCTATTCTATGTGTTTATATAAATATTTGAAATGAGGTATTTATTAAAATGCAGTTACTGATATAATAATTTCTAGGACATTCCTTTTAGTCGGTTCTTGCGAAATGAGCTGACGGTTGAGAATAAGCTTCATTTAGCCGCACTGCTGCCGCGTGTTCGGCAAATCGCGTCCGAAACTGTCTTCCAGTTTATCCGACGTAGTTGCTTTTCCCGCAACTAGACCAGATCCGATGAACAAGTCTAGACGTTTCTTGCCATGGCAGTGGGTCTTCTGGTCTCTGGACTGATTGCCAAAGTGGTCCTACATCTGTGTGGCACTCCAACTCCCTGTGGTGTAGAGAAGGCGGCTGACAGCCGCTGAGATGCTTTTAACGTATGGAATTGCTCACCAATATTTAGATAAAGTGCAATTTGTTTGATCGTCTTGTTTGCTCATGCCCCGGTCCACGAAGGTTAACGAGTAGCCATTTTCTCTGAATACCCGTCGAGGGTATAGCAATTCGGCCAAGTTGTCTTCCGTTTTACTGCGAGTGCGTCTCAACACGCCAACATAGCGTACTTTACGCAACTGAATTTGTTGCTGATTGGGTTATTACTGTTAAAGTTCAGTACGTTGCATCGTATTTGTCGCTTTCCTGAACACTTCGGGTCTTTGTGGTCATCACAATCTTTGCTGCAGACGAGGACGTCGAGGAAGGCTAGTTGGCTGTTTTCCCTCTCCCATCGTTGAATGTATGTCCGGGAAGACGTTTTTGAACCGTTCTTTGGATGTGAGAACCTGACCCCCTTCGTTGAAGACGAACGTTCCATCTACAAAACGATCCCAGAATTGCGTTCTGGGGTGATGAAAGACCAGTGACTTAAACCGATATAGGACCACTTCGGCGATCAGTCCAGAAACCAAAGGACCCACTGCCGTGGAAAGAATCATCTGGAGTTGTTCATCGGATCTGTCCCCTATCGCATGAGCTTCAATTCCGGTAACAACCTGACCACTCTGCTATCTTATCTCCTTTTGACAGAAATGTACTTTACACTCAAATCGAAGATTATGCAGAATTGTTTTTCGTTTTGGACTGCGTAAAGAGAGCGGCGAGGAAGGAAAGCGGTTCCCTAATGTGATGAACTCTTTTTTCCTTACTGCATGCCTTTACAATAACCAATTTACTATGTACAATTTGTTCAATTTAAAAAACATAACTGACTTGCAGTGACTAAGGTGATATCCATAAGTTGGAGCAGGCTAGGTAGATGACTTTAGCCTAAATATTAAAAAAGAGGTATCTCCCCCAGTGCCTCGTGGCTGCGGCAATTTGAGCGGTGGTTGTATTGATGCCCTACTCGTTTTTTATGCCGGTTCAAATCCTGCGAAGGCCCTCCAGCAGTTTCTTCACAGCCGAGGAGCACGTGGAGTTAATGATTTGTTCAACTGCCAATAAAAAGCGAGCCCTTGAGTAACTGTGCGCCAATTTGAAACAGATTATGCTCCAGACAAAAAAAAACAGACCAAGGAACAAAGACTGAAATTAGATCCTCATTTAGTATTCAGTAGGTTACTACAAGTACTGTGCTGGCCAAGCTAGGTAGCCGATAGAAAAGACAAGTGGCGGGATTTTTAATTGGCGGTGGTGCAAGTGGTGGTGATGACTGTGAGAGATGTCCAATCAGCGTACTGAAAGTGACCTACCTAATGAAAGGTACCAAACTCACCAACGATAACTAATTAACCACAAATCAGCACCAACGGATGGACCACAGTTTTGAACTATTACTAAAAGACTAAACAAATTAGAAAAAAATATCAAAAGTTTTTAAGTTGTTTTAGAAAAACCACTAAAGGAGAAAAATTTAGAAAAATTTCAAAAATATAAGTGTAACCGAGATGATGTAAGCCTTAGATGTACGGAAAGCCTGATCATGCAAAAAACAGCCTAAATAAGTTAGTGGAAATAGAAAAACGCTTGAAAATATTAATTAAGGAAAACCTGCATTAAAATATCGTTCAAAATTAGTAGATATTAAAGTATGAACTTCAGCAAAAAGCCTGCAGTTCAATTATATACTCCAAATATGTTTTATGAGATTAGATTGTGTTCCTTCCGTTTTTTAATTGCTTGAGGTGCGTTTGAATAAAGTAAGCAAATTTTTAACACTAAGGATTAAACGTTTTCATAAGATCATTTGTTGACAGGCCGGTCAGTGACTAATAAATATAAATAGAATTGCCGGGCGCAACCTTAAGCATACAATGTTGTGTGTATTGCGAAAACTTCAATTCCGGTAAACTTAATTATATGTATTCCTCGTGTTAGAGTACTAGCAGTGTTAGAATTACTCGAAATAGCGTTGAACAGTTTACGCTTTGCAGTTTATTCTGTCGATTCCACATAAAGGTAGATTCTATTCTATGTGTTTATATAAATATTTGAAATGAGGTATTTATTAAATGCAGTTACTGATATAATAATTTCTAGGACATTCCTTTTAGTCGGTTCTTGCGAAATGAGCTGACGGTTGAGAATAAGCTTCATTTAGCCGCACTGCTGCCGCGTGTTCGGCAAATCGCGTCCGAAACTGTCTTCCAGTTTATCCGACGTAGTTGGTTTTTCCCCGCAACTAGACCAGATCCGATGAACAAGTCTAGACGTTTCTTGCCATGGCAGTGGGTCTTCTGGTCTCTGGACTGATTGCCAAAGTGGTCCCTACATCTGTGTGGCACTCCAACTCCATGTGGTGGCCAGAAGGCGGCTGACAGCCGCTGAGATGCTTTTAACGTATGGAATTGCTCACCAATATTTAGATGAAGTGCAATTTGTTTGATCGTCTTGTTTGCTCATGCCCCGGTCCACGAAGGTTAACGAGTAGCCATTTTCTCTGAATACCCGTCGAGGGTATAGCAATTCGGCCAAGTTGTCTTCCGTTTTACTGCAGTGCGTCTCAACACGCCAACATAGCGTACTTACGCAACTGAATTTATTGCTGATTGGGTTATTACTGTTAAAGTTCAGTACGTGCATCGTATTTGTCGCTTTCCTGAACACTTGGGTCTTCAGGTCATCACAATCTTTGCTGCAGACGAGGACGTCGAGGAAGGCTAGCTGGCTGTTTTTTCCCTCCTCCATCGTTGAATGTATGTCCGGGAAGACGTTTTTGAACCGTTCTTTTGGATGTGAGAACCTGACCCCCTTCGTTGAAGACGAACGTTCCATCTACAAAAACGATCCCAGAATTGCGTTCTGGGGTGATGAAAGACCAGTGACTTAAACCGATATAGGACCACTTCGGCGATCAGTCCAGAAACCAAAGGACTCCACTGCCGTGGAAAGAATCATCTGGAGTTGTTCATCGGATCTGTCCCCATCGCATGAGCTTCAATTCCGGTAACAACCTGACCACTCTGCTATCTTATCTCCTTTTGACAGAAATGTACTTTACACTCAAATCGAAGATTATGCAGAATTGTTTTTTTCGTTTTGGACTGCGTAAAGAGAGCGGCGAGGAAGGAAAGCGGTTCCCTAATGTGATGAACTCTTTTTCCTTACTGCATGCCTTTTACAATAACCAATTTACTATGTACAATTTGTTCAATTTAAAAACATAACTGACTTGGTGACTAAGGTGATATCCATAAGTTGGAGCAGGCTAGGTAGATGACTTAGCCTAAATATTAAAATTAGAGGTATCTCCCCCAGTGCCTCGTGGCTGCGGCAATTTGAGCGGTGGTTGTATTGATGCCCTACTCGTTTTATGCCGGTTCAAATCCTGCGAAGGCCCTCCGGCAGTTTCTTCACAGCCGAGGAGCACGTGGAGTTAATGATTTGTTCAACTGCCAATAAAAAGCGAGCCCTTGAGTAACTGTGCGCCAATTTGAAACAGATTATGCTCCAGACAAAAAAAACAGACCAAGGAACAAAGACTGAAATTAGATCCTCATTTAGTATTCAGTAGGTTACTACAAGTACTGTGCTGGCTAAGCTAGGTAGCCGATAGAAAAGACAAGTGGCGGGATTTTTTAATTGGCGGTGGTGCAAGTGGTGGTGATGACTGTGAGAGATGTCCAATCAGCGTACTGAAAGTGACCTACCTAACGATAACTAATTAACCACAAATCAGCACCAACGGATGGACCACAGTTTTGAACTATTACTAAAAGACTAAACAAATTAGAAAAAAATATCAAAAGTTTTTTTAAGTTGTTTAGAAAAAAACCACTAAAAGGAGAAAAATTTAGAAAATTTCAAAAATATAAGTGTAACCGAGATGATGTAAGCCTTAGATGTACGGAAAGCCTGATCATGCAAAAAAACAGCCTAAATAAGTTAGTGGAAATAGAAAACGCTTGAAAATATTAATTAAGGAAAACCTGCATTAAAATATCGTTCAAAATTAGTAGATATTAAAGTATGAACTTCAGCAAAAAGCCTGCAGTTCAATTATATACTCCAAATATGTTTTATGAGATTAGATTGTGTTCCTTCCGTTTTTTTAATTGCTTGAGGTGCGTTTGAATAAAAGTAAGCAAAATTTTTAACACTAAGGATTAAACGTTTTTCATAAGATCATTTGTTGACAGGCCGGTCAGTGACTAATAAATATAAATAGAATTGCCGGGCGCAACCTTAAGCATACAATGTTGTGTGTATTGCGAAAAACTTCAATTCCGGTAAACTTAATTATATGTATTCCTCGTGTTAGAGTACTAGCAGTGTTAGAATTACTCGAAATAGCGTTGAACAGTTTACGCTTTGCAGTTTATTCTGTCGATTCCACATAAAGGTAGATTCTATTCTATGTGTTTATATAAATATTTGAAATGAGGTATTTATTAAAATGCAGTTACTGATATAATAATTTCTAGGACATTCCTTTTAGTCGGTTCTTGCGAAATGAGCTGACGGTTGAGAATAAGCTTCATTTAGCCGCACTGCTGCCGCGTGTTCGGCAAATCGCGTCCGAAACTGTCTTCCAGTTTATCCGACGTAGTTGCTTTTCCCGCAACTAGACCAGATCCGATGAACAAGTCTAGACGTTTCTTGCCATGGCAGTGGGTCTTCTGGTCTCTGGACTGATTGCCAAAGTGGTCCTACATCTGTGTGGCACTCCAACTCCATGTGGTGTGAGAAGGCGGCTGACAGCCGCTGAGATGCTTTTAACGTATGGAATTGCTCACCAATATTTAGATAAAGTGCAATTTGTTTGATCGTCTTGTTTGCTCATGCCCCGGTCCACGAAGGTTAACGAGTAGCCATTTTCTCTGAATACCCGTCGAGGGTATAGCAATTCGGCCAAGTTGTCTTCCGTTTTACTGCAGTGCGTCTCAACACGCCAACATAGCGTACTTACGCAACTGAATTTGTTGCTGATTGGGTTATTACTGTTAAAGTTCAGTACGTGCATCGTATTTGTCGCTTTCCTGAACACTTGGGTCTTCAGGTCATCACAATCTTTGCTGCAGACGAGGACGTCGAGGAAGGCTAGCTGGCTGTTTTTTTCCCTCCTCCATCGTTGAATGTATGTCCGGGAAGACGTTTTTGAACCGTTCTTTGGATGTGAGAACCTGACCCCCTTCGTTGAAGACGAACGTTCCATCTACAAAACGATCCCAGAATTGCGTTCTGGGGTGATGAAAGACCAGTGACTTAAACCGATATAGGACCACTTCGGCGATCAGTCCAGAAACCAAAGGACCCACTGCCGTGGAAAGAATCATCTGGAGTTGTTCATCGGATCTGTCCCCTATCGCATGAGCTTCAATTCCGGTAACAACCTGACCACTCTGCTATCTTATCTCCTTTTGACAGAAATGTACTTTACACTCAAATCGAAGATTATGCAGAATTGTTTTTTTCGTTTTTGGACTGCGTAAAGAGAGCGGCGAGGAAGGAAAGCGGTTCCCCTAATGTGATGAACTCTTTTTTTCCTTACTGCATGCCTTTACAATAACCAATTTACTATGTACAATTTGTTCAATTTAAAAAAAACATAACTGACTTGGTGACTAAGGTGATATCCATAAGTTGGAGCAGGCTAGGTAGATGACTTAGCCTAAATATTAAAAAAAGAGGTATCTCCCCAGTGCCTCGTGGCTGCGGCAATTTGAGCGGTGGTTGTATTGATGCCCTACTCGTTTTTATGCCGGTTCAAATCCTGCGAAGGCCCTCCGGCAGTTTCTTCACAGCCGAGGAGCACGTGGAGTTAATGATTTGTTCAACTGCCAATAAAAAGCGAGCCCTTGAGTAACTGTGCGCCAATTTGAAACAGATTATGCTCCAGACAAAAACAGACCAAGGAACAAAGACTGAAATTAGATCCTCATTTTAGTATTCAGTAGGTTACTACAAGTACTGTGCTGGCCAAGCTAGGTAGCCGATAGAAAAAGACAAGTGGCGGGATTTTTTTAATTGGCGGTGGTGCAAGTGGTGGTGATGACTGTGAGAGATGTCCAATCAGCGTACTGAAAGTGACCTACCTAATGAAAGGTACCAAACTCACCAACGATAACTAATTAACCACAAATCAGCACCAACGGATGGACCACAGTTTTTGAACTATTACTAAAAAGACTAAACAAATTAGAAAAAAATATCAAAAGTTTTTTTAAGTTGTTTAGAAAAAAACCACCAAAGGAGAAAAATTTAGAAAAATTTCAAAATATAAGTGTAACCGAGATGATGTAAGCCTTAGATGTACGGAAAGCCTGATCATGCAAAAAAACAGCCTAAATAAGTTAGTGGAAATAGAATAACGCTTGAAAAATATTAATTAAGGAAAACCTGCATTAAAAATATCGTTCAAAAATTAGTAGATATTAAAGTATGAACTTCAGCAAAAAAAGCCTGCAGTTCAATTATATACTCCAAATATGTTTTTATGAGATTAGATTGTGTTCCTTCCGTTTTTTTAATTGCTTGAGGTGCGTTTGAATAAAGTAAGCAAATTTTTTTAACACTAAGGATTAAACGTTTTCATAAGATCATTTGTTGACAGGCCGGTCAGTGACTAATAAATATAAATAGAATTGCCGGGCGCAACCTTAAGCATACAATGTTGTGTGTATTGCGAAAACTTCAATTCCGGTAAACTTAATTATATGTATTCCTCGTGTTAGAGTACTAGCAGTGTTAGAATTACTCGAAATAGCGTTGAACAGTTTACGCTTTGCAGTTTATTCTGTCGATTCCACATAAAGGTAGATTCTATTCTATGTGTTTATATAAATATTTGAAATGAGGTATTTATTAAATGCAGTTACTGATATAATAATTTCTAGGACATTCCTTTTAGTCGGTTCTTGCGAAATGAGCTGACGGTTGAGAATAAGCTTCATTTAGCCGCACTGCTGCCGCGTGTTCGGCAAATCGCGTCCGAAACTGTCTTCCAGTTTATCCGACGTAGTTGCTTTTCCCGCAACTAGACCAGATCCGATGAACAAGTCTAGACGTTTCTTGCCATGGCAGTGGGTCTTCTGGTCTCTGGACTGATTGCCAAAGTGGTCCTACATCTGTGTGGCACTCCAACTCCATGTGGTGTGAGAAGGCGGCTGACAGCCGCTGAGATGCTTTTAACGTATGGAATTGCTCACCAATATTTAGATAAAGTGCAATTTGTTTGATCGTCTTGTTTGCTCATGCCCCGGTCCACGAAGGTTAACGAGTAGCCATTTCTCTGAATACCCGTCGAGGGTATAGCAATTCGGCCAAGTTGTCTTCCGTTTTACTGCAGTGCGTCTCAACACGCCAACATAGCGTACTTACGCAACTGAATTTGTTGCTGATTGGGTTATTACTGTTAAAGTTCAGTACGTGCATCGTATTTGTCGCTTTCCTGAACACTTGGGTCTTCAGGTCATCACAATCTTTGCTGCAGACGAGGACGTCGAGGAAGGCTAGCTGGCTGTTTTTTTCCCTCCTCCATCGTTGAATGTATGTCCGGGAAGACGTTTTTGAACCGTTCTTTGGATGTGAGAACCTGACCCCCTTCGTTGAAGACGAACGTTCCATCTACAAAACGATCCCAGAATTGCGTTCTGGGGTGATGAAAGACCAGTGACTTAAACCGATATAGGACCACTTCGGCGATCAGTCCAGAAACCAAAGGACCCACTGCCGTGGAAAGAATCATCTGGAGTTGTTCATCGGATCTGTCCCCTATCGCATGAGCTTCAATTCCGGTAACAACCTGACCACTCTGCTATCTTATCTCCTTTTGACAGAAATGTACTTTACACTCAAATCGAAGATTATGCAGAATTGTTTTTCGTTTTGGACTGCGTAAAGAGAGCGGCGAGGAAGGAAAGCGGTTCCCTAATGTGATGAACTCTTTTTTCCTTACTGCATGCCTTTACAATAACCAATTTACTATGTACAATTTGTTCAATTTAAAAAAACATAACTGACTTGGTGACTAAGGTGATATCCATAAGTTGGAGCAGGCTAGGTAGATGACTTAGCCTAAATATTAAAAAAAGAGGTATCTCCCCCAGTGCCTCGTGGCTGCGGCAATTTGAGCGGTGGTTGTATTGATGCCCTACTCGTTTTATGCCGGTTCAAATCCTGCGAAGGCCCTCCGGCAGTTTCTTCACAGCCGAGGAGCACGTGGAGTTAATGATTTGTTCAACTGCCAATAAAAAGCGAGCCCTTGAGTAACTGTGCGCCAATTTGAAACAGATTATGCTCCAGACAAAAAAACAGACCAAGGAACAAAGACTGAAATTAGATCCTCATTTAGTATTCAGTAGGTTACTACAAGTACTGTGCTGGCCAAGCTAGGTAGCCGATAGAAAAGACAAGTGGCGGGATTTTTTAATTGGCGGTGGTGCAAGTGGTGGTGATGACTGTGAGAGATGTCCAATCAGCGTACTGAAAGTGACCTACCTAATGAAAGGTACCAAACTCACCAACGATAACTAATTAACCACAAATCAGCACCAACGGATGGACCACAGTTTTGAACTATTACTAAAAGACTAAACAAATTAGAAAAAAATATCAAAAGTTTTTTTAAGTTGTTTGAAAAAACTCACAAAGGAGAAAATTTAGAAAAATTTCAAAAATATAAGTGTAACCGAGATGATGTAAGCCTTTAGATGTACGGAAAGCCTGATCATGCAAAAAAACAGCCTAAATAAGTTAGTGGAAATAGAATAACGCTTGAAAATATTAATTAAGGAAAACCTGCATTAAAAAAATATCGTTCAAAAATTAGTAGATATTAAAGTATGAACTTCAGCAAAAAGCCTGCAGTTCAATTATATACTCCAAATATGTTTTATGAGATTAGATTGTGTTCCTTCCGTTTTTTAATTGCTTGAGGTGCGTTTGAATAAAGTAAGCAAATTTTTAACACTAAGGATTAAACGTTTTCATAAGATCATTTGTTGACAGGCCGGTCAGTGACTAATAAATATAAATAGAATTGCCGGGCGCAACCTTAAGCATACAATGTTGTGTGTATTGCGAAAAACTTCAATTCCGGTAAACTTAATTATATGTATTCCTCGTGTTAGAGTACTAGCAGTGTTAGAATTACTCGAAATAGCGTTGAACAGTTTACGCTTTGCAGTTTATTCTGTCGATTCCACATAAAGGTAGATTCTATTCTATGTGTTTATATAAATATTTGAAATGAGGTATTTATTAAATGCAGTTACTGATATAATAATTTCTAGGACATTCCTTTTAGTCGGTTCTTGCGAAATGAGCTGACGGTTGAGAATAAGCTTCATTTAGCCGCACTGCTGCCGCGTGTTCGGCAAAATCGCGTCCGAAACTGTCTTCCAGTTTATCCGACGTAGTTGGTTTTTCCCGCAACTAGACCAGATCCGATGAACAAGTCTAGACGTTTTCTTGCCATGGCAGTGGGTCTTCTGGTCTCTGGACTGATTGCCAAAGTGGTCCTACATCTGTGTGGCACTCCAACTCCATGTGGTGTGAGAAGGCGGCTGACAGCCGCTGAGATGCTTTTAACGTATGGAATTGCTCACCAATATTTAGATAAAGTGCAATTTGTTTGATCGTCTTGTTTGCTCATGCCCCGGTCCACGAAGGTTAACGAGTAGCCATTTTCTCTGAATACCCGTCGAGGGTATAGCAATTCGGCCAAGTTGTCTTCCGTTTTACTGCAGTGCGTCTCAACACGCCAACATAGCGTACTTACGCAACTGAATTTGTTGCTGATTGGGTTATTACTGTTAAAGTTCAGTACGTGCATCGTATTTGTCGCTTTCCCTGAACACTTGGGTCTTCAGGTCATCACAATCTTTGCTGCAGACGAGGACGTCGAGGAAGGCTAGCTGGCTGTTTTTCCCTCCTCCATCGTTGAATGTATGTCCGGGAAGACGTTTTTGAACCGTTCTTTGGATGTGAGAACCTGACCCCTTCGTTGAAGACGAACGTTCCATCTACAAAAACGATCCCAGAATTGCGTTCTGGGGTGATGAAAAGACCAGTGACTTAAACCGATATAGGACCACTTCGGCGATCAGTCCAGAAACCAAAGGACCCACTGCCGTGGAAAGAATCATCTGGAGTTGTTCATCGGATCTGTCCCCTATCGCATGAGCTTCAATTCCGGTAACAACCTGACCACTCTGCTATCTTATCTCCCTTTTGACAGAAATGTACTTTACACTCAAATCGAAGATTATGCAGAATTGTTTTTTTCGTTTTGGACTGCGTAAAGAGAGCGGCGAGGAAGGAAAGCGGTTCCCTAATGTGATGAACTCTTTTTTCCTTACTGCATGCCTTTACAATAACCAATTTACTATGTACAATTTGTTCAATTTAAAAAAACATAACTGACTTGGTGACTAAGGTGATATCCATAAGTTGGAGCAGGCTAGGTAGATGACTTAGCCTAAATATTAAAAAAAGAGGTATCTCCCCCCAGTGCCTCGTGGCTGCGGCAATTTGAGCGGTGGTTGTATTGATGCCCTACTCGTTTTATGCCGGTTCAAATCCTGCGAAGGCCCTCCGGCAGTTTCTTCACAGCCGAGGAGCACGTGGAGTTAATGATTTGTTCAACTGCCAATAAAAAGCGAGCCCTTGAGTAACTGTGCGCCAATTTGAAACAGATTATGCTCCAGACAAAAAAAAACAGACCAAGGAACAAAGACTGAAATTAGATCCTCATTTAGTATTCAGTAGGTTACTACAAGTACTGTGCTGGCCAAGCTAGGTAGCCGATAGAAAAGACAAGTGGCGGGATTTTTTAATTGGCGGTGGTGCAAGTGGTGGTGATGACTGTGAGAGATGTCCAATCAGCGTACTGAAAGTGACCTACCTAATGAAAGGTACCAAACTCACCAACGATAACTAATTAACCACAAATCAGCACCAACGGATGGACCACAGTTTTGAACTATTACTAAAAGACTAAACAAATTAGAAAAAAATATCAAAAGTTTTTTTAAGTTGTTTAGAAAAACCACCAAAGGAGAAAATTTAGAAAATTTCAAAATATAAGTGTAACCGAGATGATGTAAGCCTTAGATGTACGGAAAGCCTGATCATGCAAAAAACAGCCTAAATAAGTTAGTGGAAATAGAATAACGCTTGAAAATATTAATTAAGGAAAACCTGCATTAAAATATCGTTCAAAATTAGTAGATATTAAAGTATGAACTTCAGCAAAAAGCCTGCAGTTCAATTATATACTCCAAATATGTTTTATGAGATTAGATTGTGTTCCTTCCGTTTTTTTAATTGCTTGAGGTGCGTTTGAATAAAGTAAGCAAATTTTTAACACTAAGGATTAAACGTTTTCATAAGATCATTTGTTGACAGGCCGGTCAGTGACTAATAAATATAAATAGAATTGCCGGGCGCAACCTTAAGCATACAATGTTGTGTGTATTGCGAAAACTTCAATTCCGGTAAACTTAATTATATGTATTCCTCGTGTTAGAGTACTAGCAGTGTTAGAATTACTCGAAATAGCGTTGAACAGTTTACGCTTTGCAGTTTATTCTGTCGATTCCACATAAAGGTAGATTCTATTCTATGTGTTTATATAAATATTTGAAATGAGGTATTTATTAAATGCAGTTACTGATATAATAATTTCTAGGACATTCCTTTTAGTCGGTTCTTGCGAAATGAGCTGACGGTTGAGAATAAGCTTCATTTAGCCGCACTGCTGCCGCGTGTTCGGCAAATCGCGTCCGAAACTGTCTTCCAGTTTATCCGACGTAGTTGGTTTTCCCGCAACTAGACCAGATCCGATGAACAAGTCTAGACGTTTCTTGCCATGGCAGTGGGTCTTCTGGTCTCTGGACTGATTGCCAAAGTGGTCCTACATCTGTGTGGCACTCCAACTCCATGTGGTGTGAGAAGGCGGCTGACAGCCGCTGAGATGCACTTTAACGTATGGAATTGCTCACCAATATTTAGATAAAGTGCAATTTGTTTTGATCGTCTTGTTTGCTCATGCCCCGGTCCACGAAGGTTAACGAGTAGCCATTTTCTCTGAATACCCGTCGAGGGTATAGCAATTCGGCCAAGTTGTCTTCCGTTTTACTGCAGTGCGTCTCAACACGCCAACATAGCGTACTTACGCAACTGAATTTGTTGCTGATTGGGTTATTACTGTTAAAGTTCAGTACGTGCATCGTATTTGTCGCTTTCCTGAACACTTGGGTCTTCAGGTCATCACAATCTTTGCTGCAGACGAGGACGTCGAGGAAGGCTAGCTGGCTGTTTTTCCCTCCTCCATCGTTGAATGTATGTCCGGGAAGACGTTTTTGAACCGTTCTTTGGATGTGAGAACCTGACCCCCTTCGTTGAAGACGAACGTTCCATCTACAAAAACGATCCCAGAATTGCGTTCTGGGGTGATGAAAAGACCAGTGACTTAAACCGATATAGGACCACTTCGGCGATCAGTCCAGAAAACCAAAAGGACCCACTGCCGTGGAAAGAATCATCTGGAGTTGTTCATCGGATCTGTCCCCTATCGCATGAGCTTCAATTCCGGTAACAACCTGACCACTCTGCTATCTTATCTCCTTTTTGACAGAAATGTACTTTACACTCAAATCGAAGATTATGCAGAATTGTTTTTCGTTTTGGACTGCGTAAAGAGAGCGGCGAGGAAGGAAAGCGGTTCCCTAATGTGATGAACTCTTTTTTCCTTACTGCATGCCTTTACAATAACCAATTTACTATGTACAATTTGTTCAATTTAAAAACATAACTGACTTGGTGACTAAGGTGATATCCATAAGTTGGAGCAGGCTAGGTAGATGACTTAGCCTAAATATTAAAATTAGAGGTATCTCCCCCAGTGCCTCGTGGCTGCGGCAATTTGAGCGGTGGTTGTATTGATGCCCTACTCGTTTTATGCCGGTTCAAATCCTGCGAAGGCCCTCCGGCAGTTTCTTCACAGCCGAGGAGCACGTGGAGTTAATGATTTGTTCAACTGCCAATAAAAAGCGAGCCCTTGAGTAACTGTGCGCCAATTTGAAACAGATTATGCTCCAGACAAAAAAAAACAGACCAAGGAACAAAGACTGAAATTAGATCCTCATTTAGTATTCAGTAGGTTACTACAAGTACTGTGCTGGCCAAGCTAGGTAGCCGATAGAAAAGACAAGTGGCGGGATTTTTTAATTGGCGGTGGTGCAAGTGGTGGTGATGACTGTGAGAGATGTCCAATCAGCGTACTGAAAGTGACCTACCTAATGAAAGGTACCAAACTCACCAACGATAACTAATTAACCACAAATCAGCACCAACGGATGGACCACAGTTTTGAACTATTACTAAAAGACTGAAACAAATTAGAAAAAAAATATCAAAAGTTTTTAAGTTGTTTAGAAAAACCACCAAAGGAGAAAATTTAGAAAATTTCAAAATATAAGTGTAACCGAGATGATGTAAGCCTTAGATGTACGGAAAGCCTGATCATGCAAAAAACAGCCTAAATAAGTTAGTGGAAATAGAATAACGCTTGAAAATATTAATTAAGGAAAACCTGCATTAAAATATCGTTCAAAATTAGTAGATATTAAAGTATGAACTTCAGCAAAAAGCCTGCAGTTCAATTATATACTCCAAATATGTTTTATGAGATTAGATTGTGTTCCTTCCGTTTTTTAATTGCTTGAGGTGCGTTTGAATAAAGTAAGCAAATTTTTAACACTAAGGATTAAACGTTTTCATAAGATCATTTGTTGACAGGCCGGTCAGTGACTAATAAATATAAATAGAATTGCCGGGCGCAACCTTTAAGCGTACAATGTTGTGTGTATTGCGAAAACTTCAATTCCGGTAAACTTAATTATATGTATTCCTCGTGTTAGAGTACTAGCAGTGTTAGAATTACTCGAAATAGCGTTGAACAGTTTACGCTTTGCAGTTTATTCTGTCGATTCCACATAAAGGTAGATTCTATTCTATGTGTTTATATAAATATTTGAAATGAGGTATTTATTAAAATGCAGTTACTGATATAATAATTTCTAGGACATTCCTTTTTAGTCGGTTCTTGCGAAATGAGCTGACGGTTGAGAATAAGCTTCATTTAGCCGCACTGCTGCCGCGTGTTCGGCAAATCGCGTCCGAAACTGTCTTCCAGTTTATCCGACGTAGTTGCTTTTCCCGCAACTAGACCAGATCCGATGAACAAGTCTAGACGTTTCTTGCCATGGCAGTGGGTCTTCTGGTCTCTGGACTGATTGCCAAAGTGGTCCTACATCTGTGTGGCACTCCAACTCCATGTGGTGTGAGAAGGCGGCTGACAGCCGCTGAGATGCTTTTAACGTATGGAATTGCTCACCAATATTTAGATGAAGTGCAATTTGTTTGATCGTCTTGTTTGCTCATGCCCCGGTCCACGAAGGTTAACGAGTAGCCATTTTCTCTGAATACCCGTCGAGGGTATAGCAATTCGGCCAAGTTGTCTTCCGTTTTACTGCAGTGCGTCTCAACACGCCAACATAGCGTACTTACGCAACTGAATTTGTTGCTGATTGGGTTATTACTGTTAAAGTTCAGTACGTGCATCGTATTTGTCGCTTTCCTGAACACTTGGGTCTTCAGGTCACCACAATCTTTGCTGCAGACGAGGGACGTCGAGGAAAGGCTAGCTGGCTGTTTTTTTCCCTCCTCCATCGTTGAATGTATGTCCGGGAAGACGTTTTTGAACCGTTCTTTGGATGTGAGAACCTGACCCCCTTCGTTGAAGACGAACGTTCCATCTACAAAACGATCCCAGAATTGCGTTCTGGGGTGATGAAAGACCAGTGACTTAAACCGATATAGGACCACTTCGGCGATCAGTCCAGAAACCAAAGGACCCACTGCCGTGGAAAGAATCATCTGGAGTTGTTCATCGGATCTGTCCCCTATCGCATGAGCTTCAATTCCGGTAACAACCTGACCACTCTGCTATCTTATCTCCTTTTGACAGAAATGTACTTTACACTCAAATCGAAGATTATGCAGAATTGTTTTTCGTTTTGGACTGCGTAAAGAGAGCGGCGAGGAAGGAAAGCGGTTCCCTAATGTGATGAACTCTTTTTTCCTTACTGCATGCCTTTACAATAACCAATTTACTATGTACAATTTGTTCAATTTAAAAAAACATAACTGACTTGGTGACTAAGGTGATATCCATAAGTTGGAGCAGGCTAGGTAGATGACTTAGCCTAAATATTAAAATTAGAGGTATCTCCCCCAGTGCCTCGTGGCTGCGGCAATTTGAGCGGTGGTTGTATTGATGCCCTACTCGTTTTATGCCGGTTCAAATCCTGCGAAGGCCCTCCGGCAGTTTCTTCACAGCCGAGGAGCACGTGGAGTTAATGATTTGTTCAACTGCCAATAAAAAGCGAGCCCTTGAGTAACTGTGCGCCAATTTGAAACAGATTATGCTCCAGACAAAAAAAAACAGACCAAGGAACAAAGACTGAAATTAGATCCTCATTTAGTATTCAGTAGGTTACTACAAGTACTGTGCTGGCCAAGCTAGGTAGCCGATAGAAAAGACAAGTGGCGGGATTTTTTAATTGGCGGTGGTGCAAGTGGTGGTGATGACTGTGAGAGATGTCCAATCAGCGTACTGAAAGTGACCTACCTAATGAAAGGTACCAAACTCACCAACGATAACTAATTAACCACAAATCAGCACCAACGGATGGACCACAGTTTTGAACTATTACTAAAAGACTAAACAAATTAGAAAAAAATATCAAAAGTTTTTTTAAGTTGTTTAGAAAAACCACCAAAGGAGAAAATTTAGAAAATTTCAAAATATAAGTGTAACCGAGATGATGTAAGCCTTAGATGTACGGAAAGCCTGATCATGCAAAAAACAGCCTAAATAAGTTAGTGGAAATAGAATAACGCTTGAAAATATTAATTAAGGAAAACCTGCATTAAAATATCGTTCAAAATTAGTAGATATTAAAGTATGAACTTCAGCAAAAAGCCTGCAGTTCAATTATATACTCCAAATATGTTTTATGAGATTAGATTGTGTTCCTTCCGTTTTTTAATTGCTTGAGGTGCGTTTGAATAAAGTAAGCAAATTTTTAACACTAAGGATTAAACGTTTTCATAAGATCATTTGTTGACAGGCCGGTCAGTGACTAATAAATATAAATAGAATTGCCGGGCGCAACCTTAAGCATACAATGTTGTGTGTATTGCGAAAACTTCAATTCCGGTAAACTTAATTATATGTATTCCTCGTGTTAGAGTACTAGCAGTGTTAGAATTACTCGAAATAGCGTTGAACAGTTTACGCTTTGCAGTTTATTCTGTCGATTCCACATAAAGGTAGATTCTATTCTATGTGTTTGTATAAATATTTGAAATGAGGTATTTATTAAATGCAGTTACTGATATAATAATTTCTAGGACATTCCTTTAGTCGGTTCTTGCGAAATGAGCTGACGGTTGAGAATAAGCTTCATTTAGCCGCACTGCTGCCGCGTGTTCGGCAAATCGCGTCCGAAACTGTCTTCCAGTTTATCCGACGTAGTTGCTTTTCCCGCAACTAGACCAGATCCGATGAACAAGTCTAGACGTTTCTTGCCATGGCAGTGGGTCTTCTGGTCTCTGGACTGATTGCCAAAGTGGTCCTACATCTGTGTGGCACTCCAACTCCATGTGGTGTGAGAAGGCGGCTGACAGCCGCTGAGATGCTTTTAACGTATGGAATTGCTCACCAATATTTAGATGAAGTGCAATTTGTTTGATCGTCTTGTTTGCTCATGCCCCGGTCCACGAAGGTTAACGAGTAGCCATTTTCTCTGAATACCCGTCGAGGGTATAGCAATTCGGCCAAGTTGTCTTCCGTTTTACTGCAGTGCGTCTCAACACGCCAACATAGCGTACTTACGCAACTGAATTTGTTGCTGATTGGGTTATTACTGTTAAAGTTCAGTACGTGCATCGTATTTGTCGCTTTCCTGAACACTTGGGTCTTCAGGTCACCACAATCTTTGCTGCAGACGAGGACGTTCGAGGGAAGGCTAGCTGGCTGTTTTTTCCCTCCTCCATCGTTGAATGTATGTCCGGGAAGACATTTTTTGAACCGTTCTTTTGGATGTGAGAACCTGACCCCTTCGTTGAAGACGAACGTTCCATCTACAAAACGATCCCAGAATTGCGTTCTGGGGTGATGAAAGACCAGTGACTTAAACCGATATAGGACCACTTCGGCGATCAGTCCAGAAACCAAAGGACCCACTGCCGTGGAAAGAATCATCTGGAGTTGTTCATCGGATCTGGTCCAGTTGCGGGAAAAGAAACTACATCGGATAAACTGTAAGACAGTTTTTGACGCGATTTGCCGAACACGTGGCAGCAGTGCGGCTAAATGAAGCTTATTTTCAACTGTCGGCTCATTCGGCAAGAACCGACAAAAAATCCAATGTCGATGAAGCCGAACTTCTCGCAAGAGGTAATAATCGTGTGAGCCGTGTGTTAATCGAATCATGGTTTACAGGCCCCCGGTCTATCAACAAGTTCAATGACTTCCCCAACCCAGAGCAATCAGCCAGTCGGGTAGCGCTCTGCTGAACGCATTTTCCAACGCAAGTGCGGGTGAGCCAGATGATCTAGCAATCATCACGTCAACTGGGTGACGAGATTTCAGTGGATAATGACCCGTATGCCGGCCATGAGACAATTAGCACTTTAGAGCGCAGTCATCATCGGTGAAGTGCGAGCTATTACTCGCCATAGGCATTCAGTAGCATAGCGAATGCATTTTATAAATACTGCATCTCCCTGCGTACGAATTACCCGTATCTGACACTGTTTTGATGTTCGCTTCGAGTTAAAATCCAAAACTTTAGGCAAATAAAGTTCTTGTGCCATTGATCACATCTCCTTCTTCTTAATTACTTTCTGGGGTCCCCATTATTGCTTGTATCGGCAAACCTAAGGCTGCATGCCACGATGCTTCCAGGGATCATAAACTCTACAGTTCCCAGCGATTTCAAAACTGAAACTTCGAGATTGCTCTCTATTGTTTCTGAAATATGATGAAATGTGGTGACACGCAGCTAACTTAAGGTGCTGATTGTGACCATGAAAGTCTGAACTCCCTAAGGCATGAAAAGAGAAGATCAAGGCAGTCAAACCATAGACACACTAAACGAAAATCGGATAAATCAGGATGCAGACGAGCGTTGACGGTAATCCGGCAATTTCACTGTTCTGTCTCGTTCCACATCCCAGACCTTCTGAGTTGCAGGATGCCTCATATTTCTATAGTTCATGTTGATATCATTGACTTGGGCCATAAATTTTTGTAACATGGCTGTCTGCCCGGTTGTTCAGGACCTATGCTGGTTGCGTAAGATCTGCATTAAATGAGTCTACATAAAAACAGAGTATACGCCAGTAACACTTTCGAGCAGAATACAGTTCAAAGAAGGGCTAGCGTTGGCCATGGTGTGCCACTGAAATTATCTGTATTCAAAACAACCAATATTAAGAAAGAAGTTAAAACTACCTCGCGTTGTATTTACATCCCTGACCCATTCTGGGGCTTAGTGAAAATTCAAGCGAATAGCCCAATAAGAGGCAGTTAGCAGTCAGATCAGATAACACGGTCCCTGACATCAGAAAATACTTTACCGTCCTTCCAACCTAACCGAGCTTCAAGAACACAGAGTTTCCATCTTATCTTGCCTTCAATGTTTCTGTACGCGTTAGTTTTAATTTACGGTTGTGCACAAAACTTTATCATTAATCGTTACCGAAAACGGCATCGAAAGCTTGAGAGATCATATGGAATTTTTGCCTTTTCGAAGTCCTGAAGCACTTGTAAAAAGAGTACCACCGTCTGATCCAGTCTCCCTCTTCCCAACTGCTTCATGGAACGGGAATTTTCGCTATTATTGACAGCCGTAGGATCAAAATGACACTTTTGAATTTCTTTAAAATTTACTTCCTCAGCACATTGGCTAATTACCTACAAGGAAACCGAAGCGACGTACTGCACCGGCCGTCTAAAAGTTGCTATTGATGTAGCTATTGAACTGATCCCTTAATTTTGAGGAACAGCCTGTAACCATAGGGTGATATACCAGCCGTTCCAAATCTGTCCTAGAGACTGGGATACAGGCTGCCAATGACGTCAAGTACGTAAGAAATGCCCATTCTACTCATTTTTTTACCTGTCGCTCACTCGTTAATACGCGAGGGTCTGTGACATCGCTAGATATGGACGTTGGAGACGAAACGGAAACTCCAGCTGTAAAGAAGAAGAAGAGGACCTGATCACTGAGAAAACTTTTATTCGCGTGAGATTTATAGGTCGTATTCGAATCAAGAATCAACGCTACTCGGGATAGATATACAGTGACGTAGTGACTACATCTAAGAAATGCTGGCACAAGAGTAGTATCTCCATCGGATACAGTGTTTGCTGATAGAGTCGAGTGCGAATCTGAAACGTCAGGCGAAAAAAACTATTATTCCAGCAACCGTACTTCCTGGAACAAGGGCTTATAACTCGCATTCGTGCCAAAAATCTGTTAAAGGCAAGGTTTTGCACATGTGATGCAAAATATATAGCACGCAGGTTTATGAATCGTGCAAACATCCGCAGTGATTGCGGGAATCACCAAAGGTAATAGACATGTAGAACAAAGCCACTCTGTGTCCTGTGCGTCCACCACTCTTATCTACGCCTCTCTTTGACGATGGATTCGAGTAAAAATCCGAAACTTCAGGCGAATAGAACACTTATTCGAACGATCCTGACTTCTTCTTTGCCACTGTTTCCTGGAACTTTCGTCCTCGTTTCTATCAGCAGCTCTGATTCCTGTCTTATAAACTGAATGTATCTGCAAACGTTATTTCCACGAGAATTGCAAATAACTGTACCCTGCCTCAAATATCACACTACCATTGTGCTTCTTAATCGTTTGGTTCATTTTCTTGCCACTCATCGTGTGGTCACACTGTGTGCTTACATATTCAGTTTTTTCAAGTAATCGCCTCATTTAATTACGCTAGGTTACAGCAAGAAGTGGAAAATTCTTCTAAAATTATCTGAAGTCATTAAATTTTGACTGTCACAAAACATCCAATCTCTAATCTCAATATTTAAGTCCTTTCCGAAACTGGCATGATAAAACCCATCGGCAATAAACATAATTAGTTTAAATTGCCTTGATTGTGCCAAGTTCCTCCTACAGTCAGCTTCGATTCCTTTTTACGCGCAAGCACAACAAATCTTGGCGTCTGAATGTGGACCACAGAATATAAAATCTCGGACCCACAATGTGGCAAGTCGAAACGCCACCAGTCAATCGGAGCCGTAAACAAATGGCCAAGTTCAAGTACCAGATGAGACATTATATGCGTTTTGTTGAAGTCGAACTATGTCGCCGGTTATTTATAGCAAACCCACTGAAAACGAAGAATCACAATTACGTAAGTAACTGTAAACGGCTGTTTCAGCAGACTTCACATATAACAGCTAAGAGGCGGAGCAACGTGCTATAGTAGAAGGAAGATTTAATCTGCAAGATGTTTTTATATAAATATGTGAGAAAATACAATTTGAAATCTGGAAAAGTTGAAAGCTCCAAGAGATGATGATAGAAAAGGTGGTATAGCTGATTCCCGTCATTGAGCAGTTGTGGTCCTGGCCTGTGTATACCCAAGAAGTAGCTTTCGCCCTTTGCACTTAAAGAAACCAGAAAGAATAAATTTAAATGATCCGAAATCTACTGAATGAAAATAGTTAAAGTCAATTGAAATAAGTAGTGATGTACGGACTTAGAAGGTTTGAACTTTATATTGACGTAAACATACGAAGAGAATAGAGTAGGTTTGCGAAGATGAAATAGACAGGGGGATCATCTGTGAAATTAAAGTTGCTCGCCGGGACAGATTTGGACTTTGGCTCACATGTCTGCTTCTGCATTCTTCAAGCGTTTAATACTTGAAATTAAGCCGAATTTTTTTATTACTGGTCGAGTTAATCGGTCTTGGACTAATCGATATGTTTTTATTATTTCGCTGTCTCGGCCTTTAGATGAATATTTGGGCGGCTTGACGGTCGTTGGCGTTACACATCCTCACCTCGATGGAGGGTGCTTGTAAATCCTCTGCTCTTCGGGTGGGTTTGTCGGGGGGCCGTGAAGCCCTAAAAACATTCATCAACATGCTAAGACAGAAAAAGGCAAGAACATCGATCAGTCCACGGCCAACTAGTCCAAATAATAATTTAAAATTCAGATCAATTTTCAGAATTGAACGCTTTACGAATGCCTCAAAAGGCAATTTGCCCGGCATGCGTTTGCTTTCAATTAATTCTCGTCGGGCCTTTATATTTAGAGAGCTGTTTATGGTCTTTATTTGATCTTTTGCTAACTATGCTTGAAGGACTTCTTTTATCCTTTTGGACAAATGCCGCCTCGTGTGACTAATATATTCTGCTCCATAGGAGCAGATAAAGGAATAGGTGCACATAGCGGTGGTCTGAGCTGGCAGTTTTTCCTTTCCCACTTTGTATGGGATTAGCCGAGAACACTACATGGGCTTCAGCGGCTGAAAACGTTTTTGAGACAGCTTGCTATAGGCAAAGCCTTAAAATTTCCCTGTTTGCACCTGTAGCATTAGCCATAGTAGACACATGATTGTTACACCGTTTGTTTATCTAGAGGAACTAGCCAAAGGCTGTAGTCAGTCGACATGTACCGATCCATTCAAACTGCGTGGTAAAAATACACATCTGCGCTTTCCCGTAAAGCTAAGAGGCTAAAGTGACTAGAGTTTGGCCAACAACGGCGGACGCAGGAATTACCAGATCTGAGTTATTTGACGTTATCAATTAGCGATTACCCAAACAATAAATGCACACCCAAGTTTAGAAACAGGGCTGTATGACTCAAATACTAAGTGTCTGTCGCTTTATATACGTTCATTTATTTAGTGTAAAGGTTACGATAAAAAAACTAAAAGAATGGCCTTCTTAGTTTCCTCCTGAAGTGACTGACGAACTTGGAGTTATGTGTATGCAAAGGAGTTGGAAACGGCCTATAGCTCACAAAAGACAGCATAATGATTTCCTAAAATTTCTGTCTTATTATAACTGAGGGAAAAAGGCAATTTTAACTGGATGCGAAGCTGCAGAAAAGTGCTCGTTAAATGCACATGTCTAAGGTCTTCTTTTTTGGCTTAATTTACCATTTAGAGGACGTTCAACCGCATGCAGTTTCGATTTTATACCCCAATAAAGTGATGAAATGCAATCAGTTAAGAGCCCTGTCGAACGTCAAAGAATTAAGCGGAATTGCAGCAGTAACAAAGTTCCCTAAACATGAAGAATCCACAGAAAGTAAGAATTTATTTCGGTGAGATTTTAAACATGTCCTTGGGATTGTGCATACCAAGAAAAACGTGAAATATAAGGTTAAAAGTACAAGAAGTTGGGTCTTACTAGTTGCCGCCGAAGAACGCTAACAAAATCACCGGTCCATTCATCCATAAAAGTCCGCCATAAATACAAATCCCAAGCTATACCGCCCTATTCTATGGCAAAGTAGACATTTTAGAGGAAATTATATGACCAGTAGTTTGCCGGAGGACATGATGCTTCAACAACTACATTTCGCATTAAATGCGCTTGTGCATCACAATAGTTGGGATTCGCACAAACGCAGTGTAAGGTAGATGCTACTGTATTATCGGTGCTGAGTGTCATTTATCAATGCGACGTGTAACAGTTGGGCGTATCTATGGGAACGTGTATTCCGGATGAACATTACCGGCAAAGACAGGAGAGTAAAATGGCAAGTTCTGGCTCGTTAGCCGTCATCAGCCAGTCATACCCAACTCAGATGATGCACCTTTTGAGGCTCAAACTCCTGACCTTTTGCTCAGAAGTCCACGGGCTCTGTTAGCGATCGGTACGCGTTCCTCAACGAG
The DNA here is from genome assembly GCA_017591395.1 of Schistocephalus solidus. NCBI lineage: Eukaryota > Metazoa > Platyhelminthes > Cestoda > Diphyllobothriidea > Diphyllobothriidae > Schistocephalus > Schistocephalus solidus. The sequence goes on from WEDG01003003.1 coordinate 88,278, forward strand.
TAGCTATTCCCTTGTCCAGCAGGTATCAGTTTTCAGAAATAGATCCTGAGGTACCGGTGGAATATTTTTCCTTCCCATTTAACTTTGCTTGATCCCCATTCTGACCAACAGCTATGAATGCTAAGTAAAAATATAAAGTCCTACAAGAAATAAAGTAGCAGTCTGTCCAAGAACCGTAATGTGTTAAAAAACATCTTAAATACAGGCGTATTGCTCCGTTCTAGGCCCACCGATTTTAGGGATAGTTACTGACCAAACATCTTTATGCACCTGCAAATCCAAAAATTTAATTAAAAGGGTTCAAGTGCAATTAAGGGATTTGTATGACAATTTCCCTTCGATTTAATTTTAAAACACCCAGTTAATCCAGATAACACTAAGAGGTCGTCTTTTCGCCAAAACTCAGTCTGTGAAATGTGGTCATTGCAACCTTTTACTGTCTGTAAAGGAGCAGTAATAAGTAGTTTCAGTTAGGAGGGACCGCATAAAACCAACTACCTATTTACATCAACTGACTTCCTTCTTCGATTGTCGTTGGCAGCACACAAACGCCGATGCCGCACTGAGTAGGCGGGTCTGGTTCTTTAGTCGACCAAGTCGCAGGGTAATCTTTCCTTGTGCTGCCTGTAGATAAGAAGATAAAGGGTAAATTGCGTCATTTGCAGCAAAAATCTTACAGAGGTACTTGGGGGTTAAATTCAACCGGGATCTGCGCCAATCTGCACGCTCCGAGCAGATTGGTATCTCAAAGATAACCGCATTGTTTGTCTTCCTGACAGCCGGCTTCATTTTTCTCAGTTTAAGCGGAGTAATTAAAGCAGCGAGGACCGATTAGCCAGCAAATGGGTCTTATTGAAAACTCGAGAAGCTCTTATGAACATCCGAGAGTCCCCTAGGGATAAACACGCCGACGATGGTCGTGTGCAGAATGGGTGTTAACTGATCGGTCCAAGCAGTGGCATCGGGTTTCTAATCCCACATAACTTACAAACTTCTATTACGTGGCAGAAATGCGGAATCAAATACTGTCACGAGTGAATGTTTCGAAATAAAACTGTTCAGTATTAATAAGCGTTAAACGGAAAAAGATTAATACCTTGAGAAGGGTAGCGACTTCCTCCCGAGAACTATTTTGTACGTCGATATCGTTAATGTAGAGGATTTGGTCACCGATCACGATTCGCCCATCTGTATGTGCGATGCTGCCTTTTATCTACAAAATAAATAATTTCAGCACGATATATCATATGCTGAATTTGGTTTTACTTCTTTTCTAGCAGTAGAAAAATAAATGTCAGTAAAAATTCACGAGTGACATGGATTCCGAAGAAAATTATGAAACCGGGCGCAGGTTGTTTTTCTGCGTACTTTAAATTTTTCATCCACCAACCCTAACAGTATAAACCGACGCTCAGTGTACCACCGAATTTCTCTGACTTCCGCGTCCTCAACGTTGAACTGGAAGTTACTTGCTAGCGGGAATCTGCGTATCCCACCGGTTTCAGAAGAGTAAATTTGACCTTTAATGCAAGAGTTTGCGAACATCCTGGGGTAGAGGGCAGAGCCTGTTTCCCCATACCGTGTCTTCTGCTAAAGTTCTTTGGGCTTTCCGTGGACTAAAGTTAACTCAGGGATTTTTTTTTTCTAAAATCAGTGAAACAGGAGGCCTAAAGAACTCTAACCCGGTGATGATCACATCAATGACGATGTCATCAAACAGAGTGCAATATACTGGGAGTTTTATATGTTGACCGCTTGCACGCTCACTTTACCCTCCAAGGTGCGTTTGGCAGTTTGGAAGTCCTTTATCATGGGGATGTGAATAAAAAGTGGGATAAAATCTAGATCTTCTGGTTACTAAATACAGATAAGTGGCAATGCAAATAATAGCGAAGTCAATTCTGACGAACAGGAATAAATTTGATCATTTTTTCATATAAAACTCAGCCTTTATATCCAGATATTGTCGTTTTCCGCATAAAAAAAGGATAGACGCCATCACAGTTGACCTGTCAATGCATGGAATTGATACCAGACAAGCCATTGCAACTACTCTGAGACAGCCTTACTGACAAAGATTATAGAATGAATCAACTATCACCGGCCCAAATTACGTGGTCAGTCTCAGGTTCAAAAGTCTTCGCACACAAACCATGATGCTTTGGTCACTGTTTCTCTGATTTGCACACCTTATCATGAAACCACGAGCCTCTCTTTTGGCGGTAATGCGCTCTATTCAAAATCCCATTAGAATACCACTTAGGAATCTGTCCCGTGCAAGAAGTATCCAGAGGAAGCAAAGATTGACGCTATTTTGAAAAAAATCTCGGATGTTCTTGCCTAATAGCTTAATTGTTACAAACCCTGCCAATCTCGATACAGGACGCGCAAGGTTCCGTGGGTGTTATATTAAACAAGACTAACACACGTCCCCTTTTCCTTTGTTATTTTCACCGCTCAAACTAGGGCCGGCCAACAGTTCTTTGAAGGGGCGTACAGGAAACATAAAAACGACAATCGTAACGTCTGTTCATTCACATCATCAAGTTGATTGCTTCACCCCTTACGTCGGTCGTGTGTGTTTGTGTATGTGAGAGAGAGAGAGCAGCTTACTCGCTCTCATTTACGATCCGGGCTCTACAGTCGGGAGGGGCGGGACGTGGCAGCCCGGCCTCAAGACAGAACAGAATAGGGAACTTGGCTTTCTTCCCGGAAAAGCCAACCACCCATATTCTGTCTTCTAATCTCCTGGACTGTTCAGCAAGCTTTCTTTTCCGAGTGTCGGAAAAGGCGGCTTATTTCTATGGCGATATTTCTACTCTCGTATTGTCTGCCACCAGAGGTCACTGCATAATGCCGTTTTTTTGATCGCCAGAGGGGTTTTAACAAGGGAGGGTTTCTATTAAGCCCAATGGAATTGCGCTGATTGTCATACTAGTTAGAGGTTTGAAATGCTGCCTTAACGCACGCAGGAATACCACTTTGGTCAGGAATAGACGTGTTGAAAGCATGATATTTATCTAGTCTAGCTTATGACAAAAAGCGCAGTAAAACAGTCTCGTGTCACAAGAGCTTTCGATGCATTCAGACTACCATTGGAACTTTTTGTACGCAGGCAACCTGTTTGGTTAAATTTGCAGTAGGTCTAAATTCCTTCTATGGTCACCTAACCAGGAAACGGGAAAAGGGACAGCCCCGCCAACTTAAAATAGGTGGCCGTACGGTAAACTTCTGGAAGGGTACATATACTGGTGTCTTACCGCTAACACTAACCCTAACATAAAACTAAACTGTAAACTTAACCTTAACGCTGGCCCTGCCGCAAACCCAGTGCCTAAAAACATTAACCCTTTTTAAAATATTTACCTTTATCCCAAGTCTGACCTAAAACCTAACCGCTTACTTAACCCTAACCCTCACCTCACTCCTAAACGTAATTTCCCCGGAATTTGGTGCAAAGCCACATGTACTGTGAGGACTCAGCCTTGTCCTTCCATTTGGAAAAAGAGAGGGCATGAACTTCCATTGCTGGAAGTTCACTTGTTTAAAGGTCTCGTGGAACTATTCGAAGAAGTGTACTTTTCGCAAGAAAACATGGAGAGGGCAATAGTACAAACATTGACCGTTTTAGTTGCCCAATTTGGAAACGAAGTCTAGTCCGATAACTAACGAACCGAACTAGAACAACAGTACCATCAACAACGGACGAGCCAACGACTGAAAAGGAGCTTTTTCACAAAGTATAGCTTCGACGAAATCTGACCAGAGAATTATGACGCAGGCGAAGTTGTCCTTTTTTTGGTGAAGAGATCGTTAAGCTTTATCTCGCAAATGACACACCAGCTCTAAGCGTTAATGAGTTGCTCTGTCACTGCAAATTGAATGTTAAACTCAGATTAGATTTTATATTTACCGTTAGATCGAAGAAGCAGCGATGGGGGTAGGGATGCCTTGTATGGCCGGAAAAGGAGCTATTCTACAAATTATGGCTTTGATGGAATCTGACCAGAGAAGGCGAAATCGTCCTATTTTTGGTGAAGAGATCGTTAAGCTTTATCTCCCAAATGACACACCGGCTCTAAGCGTAATGAGTTGCCCCGTCACTGCAAATTGAATGTTCAATTCAGATTAGATTTCAATTTTACCGTGAGATCCAAGAAGCAGCGATGGGGGGTAGGGATGCCTTGTATGGCCGGAAAAGGAGCTATTCTACAAATTATGGCTTTGATGGAATCTGACCAGAGAAGGCGAAATCGTCCTATTTTTGGTGAAGAGATCGTTAAGCTTTATCTCCCAAATGACACACCGGCTCTAAGCGTAATGAGTTGCCCCGTACTGCAAATTGAATGCTCAATTCAGATTAGATTTCAATTTTACCGTGAGATCGAAGAAGCAGCGATGGGGGGTAGGGATGCCTTGTATGGCCGGAAAAGGAGCTATTCTACAAATTATGGCTTTGATGGAATCTGACCAGAGAAGGCGAAATTGTCCTATTTTTGGTGAAGAGATCGTTAAGCTTTATCTCCCAAATGACACACCGGCTCTAAGCGTAATGAGTTGCCCCGTACTGCAAATTGAATGTTCAATTCAGATTAGATTTCAATTTACCGTGAGATCGAAGGAGCATCGATGGGGGTAGGGATGCCTTGTATGGCCGGAAAAGGAGCTATTCCACAAATTATGGCTTTGATGGAATCTGGACCAGAGAAGGTGAAGTCGTCCTATTTTTTTGGTGAAGAGATCGTTAAGCTTTATATCGCAAGTGACACACCGGCTCTAAGCGTAATGAGTTGCTCCGTCACTGCAAATTGAATGTTCAATTCAGATTAGATTTCAATTTTTCCGTGAGATCGAAGGAGCATCGATGGGGGTAGGGATGCCCTTGTATGGCCGGAAAAGGAGCTATTCCACAAATTATGGCTTTGATGGAATCTGGACAGAGAAGGTGAAGTTCTCCTATTTTTGTGAAGAGATCGTTAAGCTTTATCTCGCAAGTGACACACCGGCTCTAAGCGTAATGAGTTGCTCCGTCACTGCAAATTGAATGTTCAATTCAGATTAGATTTCAATTTTACCGTGAGATCCAAGAAGCAGTGATGGGGGGTAGGGATGCCTTGTATGGCCGGAAAAGGAGCTATTCTACAAATTATGGCTTTGATGGAATCTGACCAGAGAAGGCGAAATCGTCCTATTTTTGGTGAAGAGATCGTTAAGCTTTATCTCGCAAATGACACACCGGCTCTAAGCGTTAATGAGTTGCTCCGCCCCTGAAAATTGAATTTTAAATTCAGATTAGATTTCATATTTACCGTTAGATCGAAGAAGCAGCGATGGGGGGTAGGGATGCCTTCTATGGTCACCTAACCAGTAAACGGGAATAGGAACCACCCCGCCCGCTTAAAATAGGTGGCCTTACGGTAAATTCCAGGAAGGGTACATATACTCGTAACTTAACACTAACACACTAACCCTAACATTAAACTAAACTCTCACCATAACCTTAAACCTACAGTTAACCCGATACTCATCCTAACTCATAGCCTAATCATGACCCCAATTCCAACCCTCACCTTAACCTGAAACGTAAACATAATCGTAACCTAAACGTAAAACTAATTTCCTTGGAGTTTAACGCAAGGCTTTATGTATTGTGGACGGTCAATTTTCCTGCGTCCTGTTTAGGTGAACATACAAGGTACCCTAACTGTTGCAGTACATACTGGGTTTTACTGACCTGGTTTGCAAACTTAAAAATGGCCAAGTCAACTGCTGTTTTTTTCAAATTCCTCAGAAATTAATCGCTGCCTTTGAGTAAGTCAGTTTGAAATAAGCTTTATAGGCGTAGGCCGAACGTAGATGCGAAGCTAAATTCAGGCTGATTTACTCCAAGTTAGCGATTAATTTCTGAAAAAAACTTAAAATAGCAGCGATTTCAAAACTGGAGTATTCACTGGAATGCGCACCGGAAACAACGGGAGATCCTTTGGTGAAACGAACTTCTTGGAGCTATTTCCTACAGCGGAGAATATCGGCAAAACATTCGTATGGACATTTAGCTAGTGGCTGTGCTCTCAGTAGAGTAAATAATTGCATAATTTATAATGCTGACTGCCCGTTGGCAGTTTGTAAATTTTACGCGGTTTGCTCGCAGCGGCTGCTGGACTTCAGCCCAAACACTCGTATCAAATTTCATTCTGTGATTAAATACACTCTAATAAACTGATCTGCTCCAAGTTGCAAATTAATTTTCTGTAACCTCAGTCACTAAAGTAACACTTTGCGTCGAAAGTAATTTTGCTCCTAAATAGGCCCCTGCACACGGAGATAGTTATAACGCCTGTCTTTATATCTGAATTTCACGTGCCGCACGTAGTTTAATTAGATGGGAGGATGACGGTATATTTCGCAAACTGGATTGCTGACACGCGATTAATCTGCAATTGATTGATGCCCAGATAGGCAGTTGTCAAGCCTGCAACAAGTAGAAGAAATTACTTAGAAATGTAGGCAAATAAATTAGGAAATATTTTAGATATTAGATAAGCCCAGTAAATTTTTATTACGTGCACTGAAAACATAATGTATGTTAATCATCTACCACGGTATAATAGTTGTCTCGCAAATGAAGACTTCCACTTGACGTGGAACAATTTTCATACGCAGCATGTTCTGAACAAGAAAACTTGAATTTGTTAGAGGGTGTTAAGGCAGTAGACAGTATTGGGTGCCCGTAAACTTTGCAAAGTATTTAGTTCTCGCACCGGAATGTGATTAGGGAGCTCACGATCGACATTCTGACACGATGAACGCGACGGGTTCGGGATGGCTTCGAATTTTGTTCGCTTCAGGCTGTAAAGCTAGGCCGAGGTCTCCGTGAAAGCGGCAGATAGTGTGTTCACGCAACGAGTCGGTGGATCTTATATTGAATGGGGATGTAGCATACTCATAAGCCTTCGTAACGTGAGCTAGAGCCGGTCATTACGGTAAGCACTTGAGTGAAATTCGTAGACAGGCGCTGGGCATTCTATGGTCAATGTCGTCCAGTGGCTTCTTTGGCGTTCATCCCGAAAGGATTATTAATTTCCGGTGCATGCGCAAAGGCAGGACAGCTTATAAATCTACTAACGTTTCTGTTGTAAAGTTTGCTACCATAGGGTTCAGATGTGAAAAATTTGTTGGATGGAAATTCATTATGGCGGTGAACACGATAAAGGAACGCGGTAAAAACACTGAAGTCTAAAGGTTAGGGCAATCAATTATGAACCAACATATTTTTGACTTTATGGCAAACTTTTTACATGCGAGCGTAAAATGATCCTACTGGCAGACAGCCTCTTCTTATACCTTCCGATAATTCGCAGGGCAAGCATACGTACAAGCATTCATCAAAATCATGCAGTATCAAACATTATTTTAAAATCCGTCTTATATCAGGAATGATTATTTAAGTGGAATGTTAATTTAAATTACCTTGGGACAAACATTTCAAGATATTTCAAACATACGGTAGGTACCTTATCTCATGAAATGTCGACATAAATTCTCAAAGGTGTTTTTAATTAGAAAACAATTACTTAATTACGGTTTTTATATTGATTACCTTGCAGCCTATTCCCAAAATATTCCAGGCACAAAAGGATGCTGGCTTTTAAACGAGCCTCTTTTTGACAACCCGCAAAAAACCTACTCTGTAAAACATAGTTACTTACGTAGCATGTATTTTTCTAGCGATTTTCACTGTCCTTATAAATTGGAATATAGTTTACAGAAAACATGCAAGAAAATATTCTTTCTTTTACTCGTTTTGTAGCACATTACGTCTTCCTCAAATTGTAGAAATGGTTACTTTCGGTTTTAAAAAAGTTTCTAAATCGCTGAATAATTTTGAACCCTTCCGGCCGTTACGCTTGCATCGGATGTTTCCAAAGTACATGCTGTGTACATTCTGTGTAAGGAAAATCACGCATTTGGTTACGCTATGAGGAAGAGGTCATACATTTCTTATACAATTTCGCAATAGATTAGGAACATGTTGTATGCACAATAGGCAAAATTACTAACTTGACGGATACAATGCATCATAAATGAAAAAGTCAGGGCCATAAAAATATCATCATTAAGAACTATTTTAAAACCAAAAGTTACCTTTCCTTCAAGTATAAGATTTGAAGAAGACGCAAGTTGCTACCAAAAGAATATAGAAAAGAATATTTTCGTACGTTTTCTATAAAATATATTTCAATTTATACGGACAGTGAAAACAAGTGAGAAAAACACATCCAACATAGGGAACTATGTTTTACAGAGCATAATTTTTGCGAGTGGTCAGAAAGGAGCTCTTTCGAAAGCCAGAATTGCACTGTGCCAGAAATGTATTGGGATAAGGCTGCACATTAATCAATATGACAACCCTAATTAAGTAATTTGTTTAAATTGAAAGCATTTTTCATGGGATAAGGAATAAACATTAGCAGGACGCCAGCTTTCAAACGAAATTATTTTCGGGCACCTGAAAAACTTCATTTAATAAAAATGACTACTTAAATAGTATGCATTTTTGCTACAAATTTTCGATGTTCTTAAAACTTCAAACCTGTTTTATATAAAAAATAAGCAAAATATTTTTTCGTGTACGCATCTGATAGCCAATCACATCGCCTTCGAAATCGCTCTCCAATAAGTGTTTTAGAAAGTTTCCATTTGCGAACCGTTTTAAGCCTGCACAATGGCAATTCAAATCACATCTTATCTGTTCGTTTACTACTGCCCCCTGTAAAGTACATGGTTAAAGTCTACAGAAATTGGAAAATCGTATGAAAATTATATGTTATTTGCGTAATGACATAAAGGAAATTGGTGATATTCCTTCCACGTAAAGCATCCAGCTTTTAGATTGAAAACCCTTAATGCAAATGCAACGATCGATGGGGCGCAAAGGTATTCCTGATTTAGAAAACACACCCTTACTTTGAGTAGTAAATTGTAAGCCGATGTGATTGGTTATCAACTGAATACAAGAAAGAATACTTTTGCTCATTGGTTTTTTTAAAAAATATATTTGGATATGTAAGGGCATGGATAATCAGGTGAGGTTTTCCTTAGAAGGCCAATTATATTTGAATAAGAACGCTGGCATCCTGCTGTCTCTGAAATAGCATCGGATTGGGTTCCAAGATAATATGCAATAAAACCCCACTTAAGTAGTCATTCCTAATCCAAAACACATTTTAGAATTTTAGTTAACATTGCATGAGATCGGTCACCCACTGTACATAATGGCTACAAAAGTAAATGCAAATAAACTGTGCCTTAATGCTCCTTTTGTGTGAGGGAATTGACTTTAAACAGCTCTGGTAGATTAGCTAATTCCCTCGATTGTCGTGACATAACCTCAAGGGCCGTTTTGATCTACGGCAGCTCTGGTTCACGCTGTACTTACAATGCAACTTGATTCTACCTAACCTTCAGGCATAAGGTAACTTTTCCCGCAGGGTATTTGATTCCGTTGGAATTTAAATAAACGTTCGGATTAGCTGACGATCGTTCAATGTTAAAGTTTGGTTAAGAGTCAGTCAGTGAGCGGCAGCAAGTCTGACTCTTTCAAGAATTATAACTGACGATGAAAGTTACAATAGCTTCTTTTCGGGCCTATCTGTTCTTTGTGTTCCCTGTACTTCCTGTCCTCTTTTCTGTCTACAATAATTGCCCAGAGATCTATTCCTTAGTCTCTGAGTATTTATATATGTGAACAGGAAGTAATGCACTTTTTAGCATCGATGTGGTGAAGTTAACATTTTATTGAGACAAATTTTCGCATTGCAAGTTTAACTTTGCAGTCAAAGAGATAATCACTCACACCAGAATTAAGATATATCGCAAATGTTTTTAAGCCTGGGCCTTCAAAGAGAACTAAGTCCATCGATATATCAGTCAGGCGTCGGGATATAGAGCACTCTGGATTGGTGTTTGTTGTGCGTCTACCTTGGGACTCTACGTTCTATAAATCTGGGTGGATTTTTTTACCAAATGTATCTCTAAAGACGGATTTCTGCACGAGTCCAAAAGTTCAAGAACCAACGATCGAACATTCCTGTTCTTCTCTACTTAAGTACGTAATATCAAACTGAGGAAAGACTTTTCAATGTGCGCGGCAAAGCTTCCTAATCTGAGGAAACCCATAAACGTTTCCTTTACCTAGGTGCAGTGCTACTTTTTAAACTGAAAATACTTTTGGGAAAATCAAGGGGTACTGTCGTGTGATAGGTTGGGGCTATAAATAAACTCATCAGTTACATACTAAGATGCGCATTCAAACTGCAAAATAATGCGTATTGGAGAACAAGGGAGATAATGTAAAAAATGCAAGCATGATACATGAGTGACAATTATTTATGAGGGTACTTCGGCGTTTGCACAGTCACGGAACGCAGTGGGGTGGCCAACGAGCCTATTGCATCTGTTGACAGTTCAATCAGCGCAAACAACCATGTCAACAACCATGTGTCTCGGAACGTTGTGAACCCGCAGGAAGATGATTTGCGCGAGAATTAGTTTGTGGTAATGGAAGACATCATGTGCACTCTAGCGCACTTTGCTTTCCCTCACCCACCCACCTGGGCCCAATGGCAAGATAGAGTAGTAGTGGGCGCGAGTTTAAAACGTCTACGCGTGCTACTCACCACCTTATCCTCTCAGCCTGCCCCTAGGCGTCCACGAGGAGGGCGGCTCGGATCGTACATGCATGAAAATACATAGAAACCACATTGAGAATGAGTGGGCTTTTCCACACACCTGTCATACTGGCACAGAGGAGCTAAATAGCCCGTGAGTTGATAACGAGTCAAGTTCTCAACCATCGTGGTGAGGAATACGTTAATGTGTTGTGAGACTGAAATACCAGAGTTAACCTCACATTTCCTCATTCACCGGCCGATTTTCAGAGCCTGTCGACCAGCATGGGGGCCACCTACATAACACTAAAATTCCCATTGCGGAAATCGTTTTCTGTCCTCCCTTTTCCTCGTCGTTTGCACAACTTTTGCTGATTGATTTTATGCGTTCTGGCTCTTATCCCAGCGCGAGAATTTTGCTCGTCTTTTAACTGAAAACGATTGCCAGCGTCTCGAAAATTCCAAAGTTATATTTTCAACTTTTAATATCTCTAAAGGTCTTTGGAAGATAGGTATGTGATATTTTGTCACGTCCACGCGTCTCCGGGTCCTGCAGAACGACGTGGGCGATCTATTTATTACCTATTTAGTCAGTATGCAAACGAAGTCACCCCTGGTTGATGTCATTGGTCGTGACTGCGATGCATTCTGCGTATTACCTTTGTTGCGGTCTGAAGAGATAGGAATTTGCACACCAAGACAACTGGCGTCGCCATATTGGGGTTAATCACAGACCGCCCGAATCCGAATTGAACTCTCTCTCTCTCTCTCTCCATGGCGCCACGACTGCCAGCTGCGTGATATTATATATCCTACGATTCTCTAAGCGAGAACTGTTCAGCGGGATTTCAGGTCAACACTTACATTGACCGAATAAATAAACGGCATGAGGCGCATCGCATAAAATATTTACCGAAAGACTGAAGTTTGCTCTTGACTTGACAGTATTACCTAGGTGTCATTGCAAGATAATTTATCGTGCAGCATGATTCCAAGAGGCTTCAGTCACGCAGCATATCAACCCTAAAAAGCCTTTCGATCTGACTGTGTACGAAGAGCACCCTCAGTAAATAATAACAGTATGATAAATAGTTTTTTTATTAAATTAATTTTCAGTGTTCTTCGAAAGCTACACATGTTTCATGGAAAGCATGTGAACAATATTCCTATATATTGTAGAAAATTACCTCTTATTCAAATTTTGTATTTGAATACGGAGTATTTTTCAGGGTTAAAAACGTTTTTAAGCTCTCGAGTAATTCATATTCCAACCTGCTTTACATTTGCGTCCAGGGATTTCAAGCTAAATGCGTTACACTGTTTCTGAAAAGAAAAGCATACATTCTTCTATACTTTTCATAAAAGGGCTCATGAAATGTTATAATAGATATGGATGCTGCTTTTGAGGTGGCATGCAACTTACCAAGTCAGAAATAATAACTCCCAAGGAGGTGGTTTCTGTTGGTACGGCTTGATCCCTCTTGCTGCCGGAAGTTAATCCATTCTGTGCTGGTGCGATAGCGGGCTTTTCAGCGCCCCCTGCATCACCGCCGCCACTAAGTGCCGCCGCAGACCTCGAGGCTGGACCCGTGCGCTCGGCGATGCAGATACCGAGACCACGACCGGGTCGCTTCAGTAGGTCCACTGTTACCTCCTGGTCATACCATTTGGTCTGTACGCCGGCCGGCCTTTCCACAACCAGACTGACGTAGTAGTCAGCTCGGTTGCCGGGGTTGTTGCTGGCGCAGGTCGCAGTCCTGGTTGCTAAGGTAGCTAGATCTGCATCGCTGGCAATGGGCTGAAGACCAGAGAAAGCATGGACGATGGTGCTGACGGCGTTCTCAAAGGACATGTTAGACAGGCGCTGATGGTTGACGGCAATGATACGGTCTCCGGGCTGCAGGCGTCCGTCCTTGGCAAGGACACCCTGAGGAAAAATTTCGTGGATCTGTAGCACACCCTGTAAGAACGGTGAAATCACAATGACCACAAATAGTGAAAATTAAAATGATGGTGTGTCTCACGTTTGACGCTTTATAAGTGACAGAAGAGGTAGTTTGCAACCGAAGAGAAAACAAGGTACACGATATTAAAAAAAATTGTTGCTTTATTCTCTGATGAAAGCAACTCATTCTTAAAGTCGAAATCATTAGGCGATCTGGCGAGAAGGCGAACTACAGCCTGCCATATACTATCCCAAGACATCGGGAAAATTATCGATCCCTTGTATTTAATCGGCTACCGTTTACACAAAAAAACTGAAACCCAAACAGCTGAATTGCATTTATAGGAGTAGAATGAATCAACGGCTACTGCCCGAACAGACAGACAGGTATTGGTTGAGTTGCACACATCAAGAGCCAAGTAAACAGACACTTCATACGCATAAAATTAAGGGGATGGGGAGAAAACATCGGAAGAAAGGGTAAGCACGCCACTAGTCAGTGCGTCCTGTGAGGATGTCAACTATGAAGCTTTGCGTGCGACAAACCGGTACGAAAACAACTTACCAGAGAGGTTTCAAGGCCTCCAATAAGGGATACCCCAAGACTGGGTGCCAGATTGCGGGCTATCTCAATGTAATTTTCCTGCCCTGGGAGAATGGGATGACGGGCTGCCGTGTGCTTCGATGCGTTGCGTGCGACGGAGATGCCGTGCCATCCAGTGGCGCCTGTGCACGTCTTGCTACCGCCACCGCCACTCAGAGGTGGCACGATAAGGGGCGGGTCGGCCAGCTGTGTCAGACTGGCCATCGGCACGACACCGAGGAAGCTGCGTCTGGCCAGTTTCTTCGCGAATCCTGGTGCAAACTGCTCCGGACAGCTGGCCCGTCTCAAGTCAAGGGATACGATGTCTGGTGACAGCAGGTCTAACTTCTTTGGTGGCATCTCGTCGCCTGCAGGCAGAGAAAGGCAACGAAAAAGTGGGAGATAGGTAGAGAGGGAGTCATATAGGAGATTGGCAGGAGGAGGTGAAGGAGCTAAATCTCCCGTTACTGTTGTTGTATGTGAGCGGGGGCGTTTACCTAGGGAGTTGGAGGGCTCACAGGAGGAGGCGGCGGAGGAGGGGGAGGAGGTGCTTTGCATAGAAGTTTTCTTACTGGAGTGATGAATGAAAGCACTAAAAAGGGAGGATAGCGCCGGAACGGAGAGACGTTTTCGCAGACCCAGCTTGTGAACTGAATCGTCGGACGGCCTCTGTGTACGACTGCCGAGACGTACACGAGAAACGACGATGCGAACCTGCGTCAACACAAAAATATGCTGTAAGTCTTTCGTCAACCCCTCTTTGGGCTAGTTTGGGTAAAATTTCAAATATTCTCCTTCAACCAGTAAATGTTAACAGGGTCAGACTCTCGCGCTATGCAGGAATTGAACTGCTTACTCAGTGAGCCCTTATATTCACTTACCATCCCCATTTACAAACTAGTATTAGATGAAAATTGCAAAAACAAGCATTTGAATAACTGAATTCACGATCATATACATATATTTTAGAGGACTATTACCCCTCACAGTGCTTATCCCGTGTACCTTGAAGCTCAAAGAATACGCCTCGAAGGAACCCAAGCGTTAAGCGCCCTTTAACATAGCTCAAACGTCCGAGGACAACCAGCAAGAAAAAGGAATCTCTGGTTTTATCTTAGAGTGTCGTATTTAAGAGCACTCGGTTACCGGTGAGCACGAGTTCGAATTTCAAATCATTTAAACCTGAGACTATGTAAAACCGACTGACGGTGGCTGACAAGGATCATAACAACCAGTGGCTAGCTGGCAGTTGGGCGGACAGAACGGGATCGAGTGAGATCCTAACCACGTCAGTGAGTCATGCGCTTGTTTGACTTGTGTATATTCCTCACTGCACACGGCATATGACGTATTGATGATCGGAAACTACCATGAAATAGCTCTCTACGTCTTGTCTGTTACACCTTTAGCAACAGTCAGAGTTCAAAAAGTAATATAAAGAGAAAGATTTAAATTATCAAGACACGGTTGACTACTGATAATCAAGAAATTGTCATCCAAGTTCAATTTTTTTTTATCGACAAGCTCCTTATACTCTTACCCGTCAAATTAGTGTGCCTGTTGTGCCCGACGACCTGGAGTTATTTAGTGTTGTAGCATGTCGCGTATTAGAACCATGCTCGGCGCATGAACTTTGGCCTTGATCTTACAGAGGTCCAACTCTGACGGGATCGTTCGACATTTCTCCGCTTTGTCACTGTCATTGTTGTAGCCCAAGCAGCGTGCTTTCTTGGCAGTCAACGGACTGACTGGTATTCGTCCGAATTGTTTTGATACCGTTGGCGTGGCGTCGAGGGAGCATTCCCCACTGTCCATGTGACCTCCGTTTCGTCCCTCCCTCTCTTTTTTGCGGGTGCCAGTTGAAGGCCTCGTATGGCCTTACCCACCTGTCCTAATGGCCCTGTCCGAACTGATTAAAAGCCCTTGCGCCACACCTGGTAGGCGGGGTCCACGATTCAGTTAAGAGTACCGGGCGAAGACCAAATTTCGATCACAATTCTGGCCATGGTCGCACAGAATTGGCTGGTCATCCTCGCTTTTTGAAAGTCGAACCAGTGGTTCTGTTGTGGTTTCCTAATTTAATGTTTGCTTGTTGATTCAGATTTATGATGCAGGTCAAGTTTAGCAAGTTTCTGGATCCTTTTTGTTCCCTCAGGAACGTTCTTCACACGGAGAATAACAATCCAAACTTCACATTTTCTCAAGTCGACCGCTCAAAAGGTGGCTTTCTTAGACCTAAGCGCATGAAGGGCTTCGGATAAATAGCGTATAAAAGTATTACACCTCCTTCATTCTCACAGTTTCATCTATGCAGCGTGTTCGAACTCGCTGGAAGAGCGTACTGACACAACTGCGTGTGTACCCCCCGACCCTAACATGATATCTCCCCGAGTGCATGAAGTGCCTATTGTTAGTTGCCTTTCAGTAGACCGTTTTCATTTTCTTCCATCTGCCAGTTTTGGAACTTGTACGTCAAGGAAGTGTTACTGACGGGTGACTTCTTCTTCCATGGTAAAATGGATAGCAGGGAATATTGATTTTGAGAGAATAGTGAAAGCGTACGCGTCGCTCCTATTGGCTGTATCGAATATGTCTTCTACGTATCAGGTCCGAATTTTCACGAGAATGATCTGAAAACTAGCATCTGGAGCCTTTGGAAAACCGTTTCGATAATAGCTCTAGACAGGGTTGGGCACATCGGTGCCTGTCGTTTACTCGTAAACCTGGCTGTTGAATGTGAAAAAAAGTGTTATGACGCAATTCCAGGAGCTTGATTGTGTGCACTGGCCTGAGCAGTTGATCAGTTTGGACTATTTTGATCAGAGAAGGCCGCCAACAGTGTCGAAACCTAATCTGGTTGGAAAAGCATTGACTAACGAGATCACGTTAAATGATACCATCACCTCTTCTGTCTTCACTTTCAGGTGTTTAATGACTGTCAAAAATCTCGAGCTAAGGTCACTGTCCACGCCGAATCATAGTCTTTCGTACAGGCACTCCACCAACATAAAGGTTGGGGTGCAATGTGGAGAATCGATGAGGCAAAGATACACTCCTGGGTATTGCACAGTTGACCGGCTGTAGAAGCGCGCTCTCGGGGCACCAGAGACCTGCCTATACATAATGTGCGCAAAAAATACCAGATAATTACACACTACCGAATTCCGGTTGGAGGAATTGTTTATGACCCATTTGACGGTTCTGGGTCACCATATCACAGTGCCGCCATCGGGCTTTGTGGCTTTTATAAGGCTTTTCGCGTGCCAGACATCAGTCCGTGGAACCCTGTTAGCACTGTCACTGCTGCTCCGTGATTACTTATTCCCCAAACCCAAGAGTCTGCTAATTTTGCAGCTAGCCTTCACTGAAGGCCGTTCCACTATCCGCCACCTGGAGACCCGCCGGGTAAGTAGTAGCTAATGAATAATGGTTAACCCGTCTTCCGTGACAGTGGTAGGCAGTTGATGTAGCGAAGCCATAGGTTATCACAGCGGGGCTGTTTCCCGGCTTAATACTGACTCGAAAATGCCAGCAACAGCCGTATTCATGAAAGCGGAACAGCAACGATATCTTCCAATGACAAACTTTCCATCGATGTTTTGCTCAGAAATTTTATAGGAATCACTTCTTTCCCCCTTCCCTCAACGAAGGACATGGGAATAGGAACGACAGCTAAGACAGCTGATAATGGGCTAAATTGCAGGAATGTAAAATATTCTCTTGTCATACCCCAAACCGAACCCTTACAAGTAACCGTCATCTTAACGCTAACCTTATCAGCAACACCAGAGACCTGTATATCCTTAATGTGCGCGAAAAATACCAGATGATTACACACTACCGAATTCCGGTTGGAGGAATTGTTTATGACCCATCTGACACACCCCATCGTCTGTGGCTTTCAGCATCATGTGCGCATTTTTACGTGTGTGGTTCCATTATTGGTTCAATAGAAACAGACTAAGGTCGAAAAGGCACAGCATCATTCCACGCGTCTTTTGCTATGCTATCATATCTTGGCTGACTTTGCTATGGCATATGACTGCCTGTTCGTGGTCTCATCCAGTCATTTGAAACTCGTTTTCTTCTTAAGGTCCATGAAATGGTCCGGGAAGGCTTTATATAGAACCCCAAGAAGCAGTGGGGCGAGCAGGCTCTGGAAACTGATCAGTGAACCGCCTTCCACTATATATGTGCAGATTAATATTACTGATAAATACAAAGGGGACTGCAACGATCATTGCTAGCTTATTAGCGGTCACTGGCCAGGCATACCCAATCCTTGGTTTTTGCAAAAACTGAAGCTTGAACCGGCGACCTCTTGGTTAGGATTTCAACGCCCTAACCACTAAAACCCGGGCTCGTTTTCTTACACGTTGCAATCGGATATATTAATAATGGTAAAGGGGTATTTATAACGCTAAGAGGCATGCCCACAATCTGCTCTTCGCGTACAGCTGCACACTCCGACTGCGCCAAATTCAGGCTGACCAGAAACATATAGAAAACGATGGTCATACATCAGTCGTCTGAGGACGCTGCATACAACATCGTTAATATCACCGTCAATGGCCGCCAGCTCCAAGCGATGGACAAATTCGGCCATATAGGCAAAACAAAACCGGATATCCAAAGCCAGCCAGGACTTCATTCGGATGCAAGCTTCAGGGTGGAATCGCCATGGCCCCCATCTTAACACCGAGCTCATGATGAACAAAAACTTGATAACACGACGAAAAATTCAAGAGACTGGAATGGTCATTTTTAGATTATCAGCGCTCATCATCCAACCATAACTCATCGCACGTTTGGGGGCATCCTGGGCTTGAATCCACAGGCATTTAGTTATTTGTCCAATTCTCTAACTATTGAACCATTGCTCGTGGAGATTCGTACATTGATCTGGTTGCGGAACCTGCTTGTCCTGTTGTCCTCTACTAATTAATTGCGTCTTTAGTCATCTGGCGGATTATATGTTGATTATTTGCCTAGGTAATCCTGCTTTGACGGTCAGATTACTGTATCAGAATTGATGGATTCCATACATTGCAGTAGGCTGGGTGGGTAACTTTACCCAATTTTGATTAAACCCATGGCTCCGGTTGAGGGCCGCGTAGCTCAGTTGGCTAGAGTGTTGGCGCGGGTTCGAATCCCACCGAGGCCGCCGAATTTTTCTCAAGTGGGTCAAATGAACAGTATTTTTTTTCAAGTGAACAAAATGTGTGGAAAAAACACTTCCGACCAACAACAAGAACAGAAATGTTTTCTCCGCTAAATCCTGTAATTATGAAACTGTAAACATTTCTGAATATCTGTCACTTATTCTATCGCTTCAGGAAAGGAAATTTAAAAAAACAGGTCCCAGTGGCTTTGATTTGAATTTTATTCCATAGATGAAAAGTAGGTCTGCAACAAGAGTATGTCCTCACGCAGCTATAGAAATACAACGGTGGCAGTATTTTTCATTTCGTGGAATCCTGCAAACATGATTTGTTAGGCGTCAACAGAAAAGAATGAAGGTTTGGGGGGAGATTAGAACCTCGCAGACAGCCTACTACACTGGTTTTCGCCCCAACATGTTCCCTTTGGTGATTTTTTCTTCAGTTAAGCTTAGGGGGCATCACATGAGTGTGCACTAGACTACTGAGAAATTTCCCGTTGAAGCATGCTTATACAAAACCCTGGACTAACCTGGTGCCTCGCAGAACGAAGCCATTCAAGAACGGATTCGTAGTTGGCATGTAAAGCGTCGTGCCAATCCACCCGGATGATACGGTCTCCGGCTCGAAGTGTGCCATTCTGAATAAAAACCACTTTTGACGGATTAACAGAGCACAAGGGCGTTTAAGACTACAATCATTCCTGTGGTCAACCGAAGTGTAAAAGTCAGTTGAAAGATCTGCTAATTGCTTATTTACCAACATGGCGGGACCATTCTCGACCAGCTGTTTTATGTAAATACCAGGCTCATTGGTAAAGCTCTTGTCCATAATCGCGAATCCGAAGCCATTTTTGCCCTAAAATTTACAATAGTAAAAACAGTGTTAGAAAACATCACCCAAACGTTTTATAGAAATAATTATCCTCGAGCTTTGGGTAAAAGTTCGAAATGTGGGAGCGGAAACCATTTTCGTGGGGTAGAATAAGAATATGTACAGGCCTGATGATAAAAAATTGACACCATAGGTTTGCCGAAAGTGAATTCTAGTATGAAATAAATTCGAGTAAAATGAAATGTACTAATTTGGTCTGCCGGGAGGGCAGGATGGTAACCATTACCGGTAAAGACAACAGAGAACGAAATGAGCATTTCTGGCTTATTTGCCAACATCGACCATACCTACCTAAGTTACAAGTATTTCAGGGGGTTTTAGCCTATGGGGAGTTTTGAACACGGTCGAACAATGACCTCACGTCCTGTCATACACAGTCAGAAATCTTTAAGGTCACGCCGGAGCAGCGTTCACTGAAATGAGCCTGATTGCTGCGATAAGTATAGGTGTATTTTTAGATCTCATCTACGACAGTAGGAAGTTCTTATAATCGGACATATTTTCATGATTTAGCTTGGAAATTGTGAGTAAGAGTGTGTCCTCAACAGCTGCAGGGATTATTTGTTCGAGGTTGTCTGCTCCAGTGCTTTGGTTCAAGAGCCTACCAACAAGGCAGCGAAGACAACCGAAATTATTTAATGACGGTTCCGGGTCACCATATCACAGTGCCGCCGTCGGGCTTTGTGGCTTTTATAAGGCTTTTCGCGTGCCAGACATCAGTCCGTGGAACCCTGTTAGCACTGTCACTGCTGCTCCGTGATTACTTATTCCCCAAACCCAAGAGTCTGCTAATTTTGCAGTTAGCCTTCACTGAAGGCCGTTCCACTATCCGCCACCTGGAGACCCGCCGGGTAAGTAGTAGCTAATGAATAATGGTCAACCCGTCTTCCGTGACAGTGGTAGGTAGTTCATGTAGCGAAGCCATAGGTTATCACAGCGGGGCTGTTTCCCGGCTTAATACTGACTCGAAAATGCCAGCAACAGCCGTATTCATGAAAGTGGAACAGCAACGATATCTTCCAATGACAAACTTTCCATCGATGTTTTGCTCAGAAATTTTATAGGAATCACTTCTTTCCCCCTTCCCTCAACGAAGGACATGGGAATAGGAACGACAGCTAAATTGCAGGAATGTAAAATATTCCCTTGTCATACCCCAAACCGAACCCTTACAAGTAACCGTCATCTTAACGCTAACCTTAACAGCCACACCAGAGACCTGTATATCCTTAATGTGCGCGAAAAATACCAGATGATTACACACTACCGAATTCCGGTTGGAGGAATTGTTTATGACCCATCTGACACACCCCATCGTCTGTGGCTGTCAGCATCATGTGCGCATTTTTACGTGTGTGGTTCTATTATTGGTTCAATAAAAACAGACTAAGGTCGAAAAGACACAGCATCATTCCGCGCGTGTTTCGCTATGCGTTTCCTTTTCTCGTGTGCTGCCGTATGATTAACCCCTACTGGAAACTTGCTTTTACTGTGACAAGTAAACCAATGAATGTTTGTCAGTTGATGGACAACCGTGTGTTAAGTCCCGTAAAAGTGAGCATCCATGATGTCCACTCTCTGCTTGTAATGATCGAGGTTTGAGAGAGCTCAAGAGGAAGGCTTCAATTGGCTAAGTGAAGAAATTAATGATCGCTTACCAGTTATCAGTTGGGAGATGTCAGATAATAATAACTACCTGACAGGATATTTATCCGTTGAACCATAATATGGCCTGAGAAACGGACAACGTGAGTCGATAGTGTTGTTTTAACCGCTCGGTTCGTTAGGCACAAATGATATTGACGAAAGTAGGCTCGTATGAAATTGATTTGTACTTGTGAATTGTCAAGCTGGTTGCACACTACCTCAGTTATTCAGCAAATTCTAATGTACGCGAAGCCTGCATGTTCCTGAAGCGGCTGAAACCTACCCTGAATGCCCACACACACAAGTACCTACTGATGTCTATAGTTGGACGATAGCCCGTCTAAAACAGAGGTTACCACCAAAATTGTTCCAAGTATTAGCAGACACCGCGAACGAGTTCAGAACTAAGCCTGTTCAGGTATAACAACAAGGGTTACACTGCTTCCACAGATACACCTGCACATCCATGAAGTAAAGTTTAAAGTGAAAATTCGGTGGCAAGAACGGCTTATGTGACCTTCATAACTGTCAACGAATGCTTTTATGACCCCCCTGACCCCCCTGGTGCAGTTTAAAGGAAAAAGAGGGCAATAATGCGTTTGCACTGAAAAGGAATTTATATACTCATCGTCACTGGCCTAGCGAGCTGGTTTTTTGCGTAATCGATCAGACCGTAATACACTCCTATCCTATTTGATGCTGCTTCTGATGAAAGGTTCAAGCTGGAATCTGAAACGTCTGGTGAATAAAGTCCTTGTCCCAGTGATCGCGTCTGCTTCTTCTCAACTCCTACGTATTCACACTTATCTCATGAAATGGAGATCGAAACTCACAAAAGTATTTTCGATTCGATCAAATTACTTACGTCGAATTGTTATATTGGACATCATTCAACATAATATAAAAATATTTCATTCAAGTCAAGATACCCGCTTTTGAATAAATTTCTTTCTGACCGTCTTCAAAAACCTACTCTGTAAGTAATAGTATGCCTTTTTATATTGTCTTCTGAATGCTATTATATACGCAAATATATTTTACAGAAAAAACGCACAAAAAATAATCTTTCTTGTGCTTATTTGGTAGCAAACAATGACTTCTTCAAAGTTTATACTCGACAAAAGGGTGTCTTTCAGTTTTAAAATCTTTATAAATTGCCAAATAATCTTGAACTTTATAGGTCGTTGCACTTGCATTCAAGGATTTCAAACGACCTTGAATGAGACAACAATCGATGCCAATCATGCTGTAAAGTTTATAGGCAACATTCACGAATTGACCGATACGATGAATTCTGAATGAAGACTTCACGGTCTTTAAGAAATTTCATAACTATAAAAATCTTTTAAAACCGAAAAGATACACTTTCTTCACGTATAAAATTTGATTAAGGCGTTATTCTCTACAAAAACAAAACACGTAAGAGTATTTTCGTGCGTTATCCTTAAAATGTATTTGAATTTATACGAACACTTAAAATCAATGTAAAAGTGCTTACTTCTTAAGTAACTATTCTTTAGAGTAGGCTATTTGCAGGTGATCAGAAAGATACACATTCAAAAGCTAGTGTCCTGACGTAACTGAAATCCGACTTAAGTAATTTTTTCGAATCAAAAACACGTTTCAAAATTTCTGTTGACGTTTCTTGAGATGTGAAAGCTACTATACCTAAACACCAACCTAACCCTAACCCCAACGCTGGAACTAACCATTACCATTACCATTACTCTAACTCCAACCTTCACCCTATCTCATGGGGTTCGTTAGGTTTAACATTCGCCGCCGGGTCGCACAAGCACCCCTTGCTAATGCAGTAATCATGGTGTCTAATAGACGTAGTAACCGATGGAAGAAATTTTGGTAGGAGATGTTTTCAAAGGATCCTTTTCAGGATTATAAACAAACCACTGCACCCCATCCATCGACTCCCGGAATGTTTCTTGTTGTGCTGCGCCAAACAGGGAACCAACACTGATTCGTGGCAGACGTTAGTCGAGACACGGTAGACGTCTGTGCGCGATTAATTAGCTGTTCTTGTTAGTGCGTGCAACAGGCCTGGGTGAAGCCTTCCGAGCCATAGGAGACGCACCATAATTAGCGTTTGGTGGCAATGTTCGAGCCGTCTCCTGGCGCATGTGCGAGGGCACACTACCGTCGGTCCTCTCATGCCTTTAGCCCTGTGAATATTACTTCTGTCTTTTCGAACAAACCAGAGCATTATGGCAAGGCAGTAAAATCGGGGGCGGGATGGGGCGGGGGAAATACGAGTAACAACAAAACGCCAGATCAACGTTTGTCTGACAGTAAACTGCAGTTGAAGCAGTGAAATGACGTGGTGTAAGACTACCCGCACTATAGGGTGCATTGAGAATTATTTCAGGTGAGTGGGAGGTAGGCGTTAAGGGCCCTCATCCAATCCAACATTTACCTCGTTGAGAATTATATAGCTACATAAAAATTGAAACCTACATTTTGGTTTGCGAAATACAGTTTTCTGTCGAACTGATGCGAATAGCGATCGGAGATGAGGCGAGCATGTGCACTCACCCCTCAAGGTAAAGTTATTCCCGTTATGCACACTGCCGAAGCAATGATCCTGTTCAATCACCTGAGAATGACCTGTCCCGACCGCTGGACAGGGGGGACGGAACTGCTTTGAAGCATCAAAGAGTTCAGTATTCCATAAGCGCAGGAGATTTGTACTCGTTACAGAACCTGTCCTCATTCAGCCTCACCATCCGGAGAACTATACATTGCAATCGTTTTCCTTTGAACTTTTATGTCGCATCTGTTTCTACCCGCCATTGCAACACCGCCCACCGGCCGTTCATAGTCCAGCCGCCTCAAGGGTATTCACTTTACCTTCCTCCACCGGGCCTTATAATCCGACTGACACCTCTGATCTCTGAAATCTATACACACAGTCCATTGTCTCCCTCCTTTAGAAACTAATTCTAACTGCCATCGTATGCCGCGGCCTCGCCAGCGGCTACTGATGCCTGGGATAAAACTCGCGGTGCTGTAAAATATGCAGTTCCTATTATGGGGTCTCCTGTCGACTTGGCCTTCTAACGGGGACCTGGTCTGAAGGCTACGGCGCTTGATTTATGTACACTACAAGTGTAAGCCCCCGCCAGCCTGGATGCCGGATTAGACCGTCATATTTTATTGTATGAAAAGCCATAGTCTTAGATAAGAGCAATCATCTGCTATTCCGATTCGGTAACATCAAGGATGACGTCGTGAACCGCGGGTTCAAAGCAGCCCTGCCTGAGCGCAGACAAAGGACGTTAACCTTGCACGATATGCTGCAAATGTTAATAGGGTGTCAGCCGGCAGTTCGCAAAATCTTGCCTCTCGAAAACTAATAATAGTGTGGGTTCGAATGTTGCGGTGAAATGGGAAGCCAGCCATCAGGAATGGTTGCCACATGGGTGTTTTAATACATCTATGACGTCGCTGTAGTTTAACGACAATCAACCCATTAACGTAATTTAAGTGTGAACTTCTCATATCAACTAAACAATACGAGACTACCACGGGTATAATTAGGCCTAGGGTTGATTCGGGGCTCGACATAGGTAAAAGGAGGTTGACAAAAACAAACGTTTCGCAAAAAGAAACTGTAAGCATGATTATAAAGAGCAGATAAATAAACCTTATCCCCGATACAACCGAAACTGAAAGTCCCAGGAATTAATTTCGATTATGCGTCTAATTCTTTTGCAACCATATTTATTTTGAAGTAAAAGTTCTTTTTGGTAAGGGCGATGTGACTGACGACTTATCCTGTTGGCAATAAGCATCTTACTGTCACAAACTTCCCCAGCTAGTTTGTTTACTCAACCAGGCGCATTCTAACAGCGTTGTTATAATTAATTTAAGGGTGCATCCACATCATCAGCAACAACAAAAACAACAGCAACAACAACAACAACAACAAGGACTCTTTTGGCAGTCTCAAAAAGTCTGCTATTTCCTTGGCAGCTTACCGTTTATAACTGTCCAACTTAACATAAAGCGGGATAAGATGCTTTATTCTGCCACCACAGATACCAAAGTATCAGTACGTTCCTCATGATAAACAATCTGGAAGACACGGGAAGAGGAACCCTCGTAATACAGCTGGCCCCTGCGTTAACTTGCAGGGATTTTAAGGTTAGAGTGACGGCTTCAGTTAAGGTTTTGGGCAAGGTGTAGGTCATGTCCAGAAGACGGGAATAGGTGCACTTCTAAGAACTGGATCCAAATGCAACTGTTTTTTTTGTGGAGTTCCGATTTCCGTGTTAAAAAAAAAACAATCTGAAGCCAGTTAAATTATCACAATGCACTAAATATTATGACTTTGCGAACTGTCAACTGACGGTTTACTTGCGCTCTGAGCCAATAATTTTAAGACAGGACACACACATACACATCAGTTCGACCGTCGTAGTTCGACGATGTCCAGCGTATGCTCAACAGAAGGGTCGTGCCGGGACGATGACATGTGCACAAATGAGTTTTAAGTGATAGTAAACTTGCACAGCATCTACCGCACTCTCTCCTCCCTTACCTGCCTGTGCCCGGTGTCAGGACATATTGAAGAAGGCCACAGGCGGGGTCGGGCGCAGATTAAGCATCCCCCGTGCAGTGAGAGTGTGGGGTGCAGCATTCGTCTGCACCAACGCGTGCCCATGTCGGGCACGCGCACGCCGTATGTTCGGCATTTTTTATGGGACCGCATTCTAGAATAATAACACCTACCGCACCCTGATTTGGTCCCTATGTTGGTCCAGCGCATTTAATACGTGGCCCATTTAGGGGGCACACACAAACACAGGCATGATTGAAATGCCTCACTGCGGCTGATCGATCGCTTACCCGAAGCAGCCGAGCTACATGAACCTCTTCGTAGATTGATCTGCCAGGCGCCGGAGGCCCAAGGGTTCCGGGGTAAAGTTGTTGGGAGGTCGTGGATGACGCATTCAGCGCGGTCTCAGCACTGCTCTTTCTGCTGGATTTTTGAGACATCTATGGGAAGGCAGATGCAGTTAATTAACATTGACATGCATCCACCTGCAAAACATACTGTGATCGAAGGCAATGAACGCAACGAGAGCTCTGCCACCTATGATAGTGAAGTAAATACAACTCCTAGGCCTCATAATATTCGTTTCATACAATAATACTCCTCCAACAGTGCACATTTAATGACACTCCTGTGAACTCTGCGCACCTGGTCAAACAAAATCGTTAGGACACAGGAAAATGTGCCCCCGTATTGGAGGTGGCCTAGCGGTAAATTGCAGATGGAGGTTTGAAAGATTCGAGTTAAGACATGCGAACAGGTACCACTCCGGAAGTTATATGAAGATCACCTGTCATCCCGTTAAAAATCGATGATCTTAAGAAGAACAGGGCTATTTATTTGCTTAAAAGTGGAGTCAAAGGCTCTCAACTGCAGGCATCTGGTGTGTGGTGCACGTAACTGTCTTGTTGTTTATAATACTAAGCCGCTGTGCGACCGCTGGCGGGTTCGAGAGTGAACCCAAAGGCACACCGAGGCGATCATGTCTCGTAATGCGATCGGTAAGCGCTCAATTACCACGGATATCATACCCGATCCCAACTAACAGGAAAACGAGTCCATGCCTCAATGGTTAGAATGTTTAGACCTGGGCGCGGCTGACTAATGGCGTCTAATAAACCAGAAGTGGCCCGTGCAGAATATCATGGAGACGTCAGCGCAACTTATGTGGGACGCCCGTCTGGTGAGCGCGTTAATACAGAGGCTACTAAGGGTATTTTGGAAAGATATGATCCGATTTGCCTTCGAGGTGTTTAGGTATAATCTGGATTGTCGGTACCTTCACCGATCAAACGGCTTGTCGGAGTGAAAAGGAAAATCAGCTATACAATGATATTTTTCCTGTTCTAGCAATCCTACCCTTAGTGGCAAAAAGGTCTTGCATTGGGGCATGCTCAGCAACCGCTTAAAATGTGCGCCGAAGTTTCGCTTCTGCTAAAAGCCCCTACTGGGTACGTGAGAAATTAATTTTCTTCCTAACTGTTCCGGTAGCTTTCCACCAGATCCATTTTCTAGGAAGAAAATCATTCACCAGGCAGGTTTTATAGCATTTATATAAGGTGAACAACTCTCCTTGGCTTCTACTTCTATTCTTAACCTGAAATTTTTGTGGTAGAAAAAGTGAAGTTTGGTGATGCCATACACGCAGACATAAGCCACAAAATATCTTTTGAGTGGTTCATCTAATTAGCAATGGGCATCTGCCTTCCGATGAAAATTGCCTTAGAATGAACAGAGCAATTTGTTTTATATTCAATTTCAAAATGGCATGATCGTACCTTGAAAAGACAAGGACCCATCCACCTCTTCCTCTTCTACATGCCAACCGTTTGAATCAACAGCTGACCTTGTTATTAACTTCCTTCATTTGACTAGTAATCACAATTAAGTATAGTAGACTGACGCTATCCAACGTCCTAATGGCGCTTTCGTGATGATTATTGCCTCGTTCATGTGACCCAACTTGACATAGGTGAGTCACAAGCTGAGGCATTTGCATCAGTTAGCGGCGCGTTCGAGAGGCATAAATGTGCACAATGATCGCTGAGACCTGAAGAGAGATCTCGACGATCAATTGGTGGAGCAGTGAGTGAAGAAAAGTAACAAGCAATTCAAATGAAAGTTTGTAACTTTCGGACATAGAGCAAAGTCAACTTTAAGCATTACAAACACGCTTCAGATATATTCAATCCTCGAAATGTCTTGTAAAGTCACAAATATACTTTACAGGAATTCTAAATTCCCTGTATACGCTTTTACAAAAAGATTAAGATTAATATTACCTGAAATAAGAGGGTTTTGACAGGTATGAATAATTCATTTGACCCAATTGTGAAAAACTTGGCAGCCTCAGTGGGATTCGAACCCGCAACAGCAAGGGGAAGGCTTTAGACACTAGGGCTACCAGGCCCCACCGGGAGCCGTGAGTTAAATCACACGTGGGCTAAGTTACCCGCCCAGCCTACCACTTCGCCTTGCTGTCGTTGGTTCGAATCCCACCGAGGCCGCTGAGTTTTTAAAACTTCTGTCAAATAAATGTTACGAGTGGCACACGCTAGACGGAGGCATTCGGTCGCTTCAGCCACCGCGTCCAAATAAATCTCTATTCTGTATTACTTGGGCTTATTAATGGTATATAGTATGCATGAGCTCACTCAGCTTGAATATGACCCTGCATTCCCCTTCGACCCGTTTTCAAAAGGTCCTGTCTGGATAATTTGATCATCCAAAGGCTGAAATAAAGTATTCTTTATACGACACGTATTGTGACAGAAAAAGATCAACTAACACCCCTAAACTTTGGTTATCGCGTGTGTCTGTGTGCTGCATGCGTGATTCGATCCTGACACTATCATGGTGCGCTAAACATCGTGGCCTGGAAGGCTAAAAACTGACTCGGACCTCGCAGTCAGCCCAGGGTGTGTTTGCGTGCAGTGGCAAACAGGTGGACTTATAGTCGGGCTGCAATGGCTCTTTCCTAAAGTGACATCTCTGGCAGTCTCACACATGGGAGCTCTGAGTCGCGCACACCCATTTTTTTTATGAAATGCTGGTGTTTGTAGTTGAGGGGGGGGGGGTAGCTCATGAATTTGCGATGCGGAGACGAGATCACGGGCTGTGTCAGCAACTGCACCGATTTCACGCAGCAGAAAATTTTCCGACTCGGACAGTGGCTTGGGTCTGTAAATGGGGATGGAGAGTGAGATCGACGTCTTAGCGCATTTTTCTCACTATAATCAATCTGACGTGCTCGAAGCTATCACAGTGCACTTAAAGTCATGGTTTGGAAGGCTGTCAACTGACGAGTGAACTCGGATCTCGCATTCACCCCAGAGTGTGTTTGCGTGTAGTGGCCAACTGGTGGACTTAGAGTCAGGCTGTAATGGCGCCTTCTTAAAAAGGTCTCTATGGCCAGGCCAGGCCAGGTGTGGGGAACGGTTCCGGTCGCATCTGCCATTTGCCGTAGCTCCTGCCTGCACTTGTTTTTACATAGCCATGACACCGGACACAGGTGGGCGAGGGGGAGAGAGTGCGGTAGATACAGCGCAAATCTACTATCCCTTTAGCCTTATTCACAGTCGAACTCTCGTGTGTGGGTCAGGGGGTTGACTGTGAAATCTGAGTTCGATCGTCAGTTGGCTACCTTACACTTCACGGCTTTCAACGCACCGTGAAGTTATCAGGCACGTGGCAGTGGAGCCACGGGGAGGAACCGAAGAACACCCCTCTCACTTACATGAGAGGTGTGGATTGCGTGTTTGCAGTGTGCGTTATTGGGTGTGGTCATGTGTGATGTATGTGCTGATGAGGAGCGATACGGTACTGTGGTATGTCCGGCGGTGTGCTGCCGTGGGGATTCATGGAGGTACATGCAGTCTTATAGGCCCACGTTGTGTGTGAGTGTGCGTGGACATTGTGCATATTTGAGGTGTGTGCATGTTGGTGCTCCTGTCCCGGCTTCGCCCGTCTTTGTGCGATGGATTCGCAAAAGACCGACCAGACCGATGCATGAGGTAAATGGCCAATCACGATGATGACAGTTTAGGATCGAGTCCCCATTTTCGGTGGTGGGAGCGATCGTGGTGAGGGTAGTGGCTGACGGGGCGCCGGAAGTGATCTCACCAGTGGTAGCGCGGGACGTGTGCGGTGGAGGTCTTTGCGGGGTTCTGACAGGAGTTATGTGGGTGACGGTGATCGACGGCGGTGGGGGCTCAAGACTGTGAGGGTGGTCGTCGCCGTGGTGCAAGTGGCACAGGGGTGACAGGGGTGAATGCTGCATAGGGTGATTTTATTTTGAAAATAGATAGTATAAATAACTAATACGGTTTAGAGTATCAATGCTTTGTCGTCACACAGTAAAACAATAAAAAGAGAATTGTGGATAGTAGATAAAACTGTGCGTTAGCCTTAGAATGTATAGATTGATTTCTGCTGAAACTACCACTTCTAAACTAGGTTCTGCCAAATCGGGTTTTCTCAGCTTATTTAGATATGTGCTTGCTCATTGTATGAAGTCGGATATGGCGAAAACATGCTGGCTGGACGAATATCATATCGTACTACCTGCACAATATATTGCCAGGTGTGCTGTCAAGCAATAAGAAACTTGTCATCCCTCTTAAAACAGTTTCTTCAAGGGAGAAACGCATTGTCAATAAGAAGACAGTTCTAGCGGCTTACCGATGGATATGTAATCGGAGGGCAGGCGAGATTGGTCAAGTTTTCAGGCAGCCGACGAATAACAAATCGCAATGCCTGGCTGTTTCCTTGTTTACTTCGGTCTGTTGCTTTACTGAGCATACTGGAATAGCTGGATAGGATAATTGGGGCGGCGTTTAAGTGACTGCGGCCGTATAGGACGTGGTCGTTGAGCTGTAAATGGTAAGAGCATCCACCATAAGTAGTCAAACCCCACTATTGGCAACAAGACAAACCCTCAGCGTTTCCAAACGAAGCTAACCTCCAGAAGTTGGTCACCGACATTGATCCGGCCGTCGAGGTCAGCGATTCCACCCGGTCGCAGACCGCAGACGAGAACCGCCATCTGGTTGAGATCACGATTACCGCATAAGCTGATGCCCAAGCCTCGAGCCTTAGTTGTTTGACGAGCTCTTCAATGTCCTGCAGAACAATTTCGACCGTCACGATTTCACCGCTGAGCTCGCCGTATTTGCGCTGCAAATTGTCTTTAACAAATAGGAAACAACTATTACAGTTAATGGGGAGCCCGTGGTCTGATGGTCTGCATTGCGGGATAAACAGAAAGTTATTTAGTGCAGCAGAAATAAAAAAGGTGTACGTTAAAAATTAGAATGCATAATGAGCAGTCATGCCGTTAATATTCTGCATCCCAAGGCACAACTATTTTCTTTTCAGAAGACAATTTGGCGAGCATACGTTAGCTTCCGATAAATTCTCATCAGGCCTTTACATTTATATCACTGTGTCACTAAGTCAACTATGCGGGTAAGTCGAACAAATTGTACGGTTGTCAGGGTGTGGGGAGGTAAGGGAAAAGAAACAAATTTCGGCCCGTTTTCTGATCATGGTCAGAGAAATGGTGACCGCCGGGACAAGTAATCAGATGCGGGCGGCTACATTGGTGGCTTTCGGCCACGGTAATTGCGGTGCCTGTATTAAGTTATTTTGAGCGCACAGGAACGGAATTATGTAGCCTGATTGCAGCTGCTTCTGCCATAGCCAACAGACGCTGTCCAAGGAATTTTGAAGAGGATGAGGGGACCTTGTAGTAGGAAAATGTCGGAAATAAACTTCGCCCTAGACGAAGTCTACCTACAGATATTATTGCATTTGGGTCGAGTTCGCTGACAGAGTTGATACGTTTGCTTGAAAATGGGAATCCAAATATGTCTTAAATAGTTTCTTTATGGTTTCGACCAAGATCTATAATTAAACCTGAAATTAGTGATGTTTGAAAAAGAATCCATGAGACTTGTAGTGTCAGTCGGTTCCGGCATGAGAAAATGCCTAAATCCCCGTATTGAATCAAAATTGTATGCCTATGTAAAATACGATGAAAGGAATTAATTATTTAAACGACATCATAGGACTCGTTAATGGATTGCTTTCTTGGTAAGGATGACTTGTACCGTTGCCTAAACGGAGTATGAGAGCAGCAACTACCCGCAATACAGGTGCCTTTGGGTCCTATTTCGGGGAAGGTTGGTTTAGGATTAGTGTGAAAGTTAGGGTTAAACGTTAGGGCTAACGTTTGCCTAGGTTAGCGTTAGGTTAAAGGTCAGAGTTGGGGTTTGGATCAGAAGTTTGTTAGGGGGTGAAAGTTTGCGTTCGTGTTAAATGTAGGGTTTGGGTTTTCGGTCGTTAAGATTAAGGTTGAAATTTATTAAAATTAGGACACGGGAATGTAACCCCTTCCTGAAATTTATCTCAAGGCCACCTATTTTACATGGGCGGGGCGGCCATACATGCCATCCTTACCATTTTCTTCAATGAATGCCGTAAATGCATTATTTAGTTTATGAAGGCACATTTAGCTCTTCGTCTAGTGGAATTTCTCGTGCTTTTGAAACTTGCGAAGTCGTCACCTGGGCTTCTACTTCATCGGAAAACATATTTTCCCGAGTCTATACTGGCACAGACAATGTTTGCAAAAAGCTAAACTACTCGCTTGAAGGGCGTTCGTAAGTCGTAGTAAACCCCTAGAGCTTTTGGGTCACTGACGGAAATTTGTTTCTCAGTTCTCCTTTCGACTGGTTCACATGCAAATTCCACTTCCCACCACTGATACGCGCGCACCATGTCACATGCCATAAAAATCAGGGCCTCGTCACCGCCACTCTCTCATCACTGACCTCTTTAGGCTTTCTTGCATTTACGTCTTGATGACAAGTGGTTTGACCTTGACAGACCTTTTGCTTGGATCTCATCCTCCAGGCCACGGAAAACGAGGGTTGGGACTAGCCCAGACGACTGGCGAGGAAAATACGCCTAGCGCTTTAAGAGGATGATCTATGCGCGTGAGATACATGCTTGTCTTCCAGTGCAAACGAAACCCACGTCCGATAACAGGGTCTCAAATCTTTGAATGAAAGGAGCTGTCCAAAATACCAATTTAGAAAGAAAGCATTCCAGAATGGGGCCAATTTATCCCATCGACTATATGAAGAGTGTAAGGATTCCTTGTATTGCCGCCTAAACAAGACACGGGAATAGGAAATGTCAACAATACATGTGGCTTTGTGTCAAATGCCGGGGAAATTAGGTTTAAAATTAAGGTGAGGATTAGGGCTAAGTTTACAGTTAGGTATAATTTTGGCGTTTAGGTCAGGGTTGGGCTGAGAGTGAGGGTTAGGTTAAAGTTTAGGGTGTGGGTGCCTGTTACCTGCAAGGTTAAGGTAGAGTCAGGGTTAATATTAAGCATATAATTTCGTTTTATGGTACGATTAGTTTTAATGTTAAGACACAAGACTATTTACCCTTCCTGAAAATTACCACAAGGCCACATTTTTTGAAAATGGGTGCGACGGTTCCTATTTCCGTGTCCTGGCTAGGTGACCATGCCACGAGGAGTTTTGAGGTTTTAAACACGAGTCACTATCTTTATTGAGCCCAGCGAGCAACGAGTCTGATCCTATCTTCTCTCCCTCTCCCTCTCTTTCTCATCATTAGTCAGTGTAAGTCTGAATCAAGCTGCCTTGAGGTGAGATTGGGCACAATGGCTGTCGTGGACTTACACCTCCGTCCGAAGCGTAGGATTTGTCAGTTTAGGCCTAACGTAAAAACTAAATCTATTTAGGTGCCTGACATAGGCAACTACATCAGCGAACATAGGAAATATTTGCCGACTTTTCTACCAGGAACTACTGCAACCGTGCTCGTTCAAAGCGACAGTTCAATAGCTGACAGTCACCACTCCGAAAGTGCTGAAAAAACTGAGCTCATCTCTGAAGCTAAGTTCACTTAACGACATACTTTAGTTTGGGAAAATTACAAAGTTAACTTTTATTGCTTAAATTTGACGGATTGTGTAAACTTCTAAAGTGAGAATGGAATGCTCAACAGGACCAATTAGCAGAGTCTTTTCAAAGACTGCATCCCCTGCATCCTTGCATCCCCCAAGATTGCCAGGCAGACGTTTTGTGTAGACCTCCTTGTCCATCTAACGATGAAAACCCGTTAACAGGGTCCCAGTTTATATAATTTCTGATCACAATTCTAAACAGATTAGTAAGCTCAAACCCGATGCCGAATTTTAACACGGAGTCCTCATAAACACAGGATTCTGGCCACTGTCATGTGTTTTGGTCAAATTTCATGCTTTGATTTGATTTTTTGCGAAAGTAAAGTAAAGTTGATTATAGATCTGCGAGGGGATACATAGTCACGTCATATGATCTCTATGATTAACAAGAGCTGCACATTCGTTCTGTCTTACCTTTGATTAATTTGAAGTCTGCCAACCAGTCAGCGGTAGTTGGCGAAACAATTTATTTAAAAACATGCACGTTATCCACTCCTGAAAATAGTTTTCAATATATAGACACTTGTTTCGATAAAAATATCCACAAATTGGGTTACCTATGCTGATTTCTTAAAAGCGCGGCGGGAAAAAAAGTAATTTCCATCTGGGTATTTTAACCACTGTTTTCCTTGCCACTAGTGGAACTGTCTTCCAAAATCCAATAGACTTGCTCAGCTAGAATCCATTAGATGTCTACCAGGCTCACTTACCCAATAGGCGTTGTTAGCAGATTTGATTAATTTGTCTGGCGAAAAATTTGGCAGGTGAAATGCATTTTTCAGATCACCCAAAACCGATTAAGTAAATGAACCCGATGATCATCTGCGGGATTCTAGATTGATTGCTTAGGAAATCCGACCTTTTACGGTCACATTTTGACACTTTATACCGTCCCCACGACGATTCTACTACTCCAATTGCGTCACATGGATCATCGAATGCTGCCTGTTAGTCATCTAGCGGATTTTGCGTTAATCGCATAGGCCATCCTGCTTGGGCAGTCACCTTACTGTAGCAGCATTGGTCGATTCAACATGCTACTGAAGGCTCAGCGGGAAGCATAAGTCAAAGACAATTAAACGCATGTCTCCGTGTGGACCGTCGTAGCTCAGGCGGTTGGAGAGTTGGTTTAACTCATGCCCTGTGCTTGCTATTGTGGGCTTGAATCCCAACGAGGTCTTTTGAATAAGCTATGTTACACCCTCAGTGTCCAAGGTCGTCACCGCTAAGTGGCATTAAAACTGTCGTTGTGGGTCAAAGACCGAGGGAGACGTCTTATCAATCTGGGGCTGGTACGATTATGTTTTTCCGAGGCACACGCAGCAGCCATTACAGCAGAGCGATGTTGCCACAAAGTTAAAAAATACACCACCCAGTGTCGAGTATTCCATCACAACGAAGCTTAACTGTACACAGTTATAGCTGGGGCTAACGTACGCATAAAAATTGGAATCTTATTTAGGCCTGAAATAGCCTTTTTCCCGGGTCCTTCACCATCTGCTTACAATTTCATCCAGTAGACTGACTGCCTCCTGATAGGTTGCATCGTTGCCAAACAGAAAACAGCAACGAATTCTCCAAGTTCTAATCTTCTTGGGGGAGGGTGAGAAGTAAAACGTCCTCTGTCCTTTGCGTCCAGCGTGTCTAATTAAACGCTCCCAAATATGTTCGCTAAAGATGCATTCACGCTCCTTAAAGAGTAGTTTTCCAGTCTAACGACAGCCACGATAAAGGCGAGTGTTGTTCTCTTTGTAATGCCGTTGACAGTGGAGTTATTAGTTTGCCTATGCAACCTAGGGCTGAACATATCTGTGCCGGCAAAGCGGGTGAATTATAAGTTACAAGTCAGACACTTTGTAATGATAAAAGATCGTTTCAACATGGTTTGTCGGTAGGGAATCCCAACCTAGATAAAATAACTGGAGATATTTTTATGTAGAACTGAGGAGTTTACGGTGATGCGGTAATTCACTAACAAGGTCAGTTACCTAGGAGTTCGAATCGCAGAGATTCCTGGATCGTAAGAAAAAGGATAAATAGCTAAGGATTATAACTGTTCATGAACTTGCCATTTTTCTTTGCGAAAATTTAGCGAAGAACGGCCCACAATTTAGTCTTTATAAGCCGTGCTAACTATCAAAGGATTAAATGGGGAAAATCACCGATCACAAAAAATGCCTGTCAAAGCGTAAAAACCCGATCCAAAGACAAACCTTCAGTCTTGGTTTTAAATTCTTACACCAAAGGAGGCTAGAGTTCTAGTTTTAATTAACCTTTACCCCCTTGAACACATTTAAAAGCCATTGTTCAACGCATATTCCGCCGCTAATGAAAGACCCAGATTTGAGGTGGCACCATCGGCTGGCGGTACGTTCAACCTCTCACGAGACGCACACCTAGACTTAATCTTATGCTTTGATTTCTAGACAGAGTGATTTAAAGACGAAAAAAATCCAGTTTCCGATAGTTGTCGAAGCATTGAATTATGACAAGGTATTTGTACCTGTCGAATATGCCTCGTCAGTAACTCTCACGTCAAAGGACGTTTACCACGAACCTTTGGCGTCAGTTTCATCCATCACGAAACAAATTCACTGCTACCTTCCAGACCTCGCACCAAAGTTAACGTTGAGATGGCGAAAAAAGACCGCACGGGGCGTAACTTTCTGGCACGTGAATGAGGCTTGATGATACGGAGGGGTCATCCACTGTCCAAAAGCGCTAATAACACCCTAGCCACAGGCCACGAGTTCACCGTAGCGGATAATGACGCGCATCAGCCACGTGAGAAGGCGAGAGCTTTTGCAGGTCCGCCTATCTGAGGACATAGAAGCCATAAGAAGGCATATCGATCTAGCGCCTGCTTATTTGGTCTTGTGTGCTCAAAGCCAAAATGTCGTAGTTAGTTTTTGACCACGGTCTTGGGTCTAGAACGGAGGGGTCTATTTTTATGTAACTTGCACCAAAGTTAACGTTGAGATGGCGAAAAAAGACCGCACGGGGCGTAACTTTCTGGCACGGAATGAGGCTTGATGATACGGAGGGTCATCCACTGTCCAAAAGCGCTAATAACACCTCTAGCCACAGGCCACGAGTTCACCGTAGCGGATAATGACGTGCATCAGCCACGTGAGAAGGCGAGAGCTTTTGCAGGTCCGCCTATCTGAGGACATAGCAGCCATAAGAAGGCATATCGATCTAGCGCCTGCTTATTTGGTCTTCTTGTGTGCTCAAAGCCAAACTGTCGTAGTTAGTTTTTGACCACGGTCTTGGGTCTAGAACGGAGGGGTCTATTTTTATGTCACTTGCACCAAAGTTAACGTTGAGATGGCGAAAAAAGACCGCACGGGGCGTAACTTTCTGGCACGGGAATGAGGCTTGATGATACGGAGGGGTCATCCACTGTCCAAAAGCGCTAATAACACCCTAGCCACAGGCCACGAGTTCACCGTAGCGGATAATGACGTGCATCAGCCACGTGAGAAGGCGAGAGCTTTTGCAGGTCCGCCTATCTGAGGACATAGAAGCCATAAGAAGGCATATCGATCTAGCGCCTGCTTATTTGGTCTTCTTGTGTGCTCAAAGCCAAACTGTCGTAGTTAGTTTTTGACCACGGTCTTGGGTCTAGAACGGAGGGGTCTATTTTTATGTCACTTGCAAGTTCTCTGCTGATGAACTCTTTGTACGGTTTTGAAACCTCGAACAGACAAACTAGTTGTGTATGAGTCGACCACCGTGCTTCCTTTATTTACCCCTCTCGTTTCGTCCGTAATTCTTCTTAATTCCCAACTATACTTCACACTGCTCCAATATAACGTCCCCGCACCGACTAACAAATATTATAAAAGACGTTTACAAATGCACGTAGAGCACTTGAGAATAAACAGGACTGGCTGAGAATCGGGTCTTTTAAACCAAAATTAATTCAGTAAACTAAGGCCAAATAATTGATCTAAGCAAGAAAACTCAACCACTTCCACCTCAGCTGCCTCGTCAGAATACTGAAGTTGAGATGATAAGACAGGATTCCAGACAAGGAAGTCTTCGAATAGAAGATAATCATCAGCATTTACGCCCCACTGAGATAAATTGAACTCTTTGAGGCAGGAAGTCTTGCGAGGAAGGGTGACGAGCGCCTACCCAAGCAACTCTTCTACGTCGATATAGCAATGGATTCTGGCAGACGAGGAGGATAAAAAGAAGCTGAAAGAACACCTTGATGACCTTTCTGAAGACCTTACAAATCAATCTGGATGCCTGGAAGGACATCGTCCGAGATCGATCTGCCTGGCGAAGAGCTGTGAAGGAAGAAGCAGAAATCTACGAGGCCAATAGAAACGCCAATGCGAAAGTCAAAAGAGTGGCTCACAAGTCTCAAGTACCTCTGACCCATAAGGTCAACACCTAGCCCCCTCTAATATGTTCACGCTGTCCACAAACATTCTGCGCACAGCTCAGCCTCGTGGGACACCTCCGGATCCGATGCATCAACAACCCGACAACTCCAACAGGTGGCTCCGCAAACGCCCTCATCGTCATCCCTGTACCCACCTCTACGGCGACCACCACCACCACTACTGATGATCACGCTTTAAATGCCTGCCACCACAGTCGACGTAGTCGATCTGGACCTCACTCATTGTTCCTGTCACAACTCCGCAGCCACGGTGACGAGGATGACTGCCACCTCTCCCACTACTGCCACAGATGAGAACTCTCCTGATGTCCCGCCCGCCTCTACCATCGTCAACACCGTTCCGACTACCAGCAATGTGGGCCGGATACCAAGCTGTCCTCATTATGATAGAACATGCACCCCACGCATCGGCCTGGCCGGGCACTTGCGAATCAATCACACTGAGGCCAATAAACCACTGCCAGGGGTCTTGGCATACAATTGCCGTATCCCCCTTGACTGTCCGCACTGCCCACACTTAAGCACTCACCGGTCACATACGTATACACGATGGCGGAATTCATCACAATATCCGCATGCAGTCATACCTTGCACGTCCGACAACCACTCCATCTGAGGCGACGCCAATTCTCCATCTATCAGCGTGGCCATAAATAGCAGCAACATCATCGTAAACGACTCTGTAATTCCCAACTTATCCTTCCTCATTGTCACCACACATGCATATCACGCATCGGCCTGGTCGGTGACCTGCGACTCCATCGCACAGGTACTGGTGAACTAGTACCAGAAGCGCCAACATATAACCACCGTACCTGCCTCTTCTGTTCCCACTGCCTAAGCACATTTAGTCACCACCTGAGTCCATTTCAACATGCGCTCCCATGAATATCTGCAGTAAAACAGCGCCTGTCTTTCGGCATTGTCATATCTCTCCTCACCGGCAGCTAATAAACACACAACCACGTCAGTTCGACCGTCGTAATCTGACGATGTCTACCGTATGCTCCTTGGCATGGTGGTTCAGGGACAGTGACTTGTGCGCAAATTATTTTTTAGTGATATTAGACTTGCACTGCATCTACCGCACTCTCTCTCTTCCCTTACCCGAATGTGCCCGATGCCAAGACATAGGCAAGAAGACCGGAGGCGGGGCGGGGCGCAGATGAAGTATCTCCCAAGGAGTGGCAGAGCGGGGAGCAGCATGAGCCTGCATCTACACGTGCCCATGTTGATCACTTACCCCTCCCCCATATTCGGAATTTGTTTTGGGACCGCATTGCAGAATAATAACGCCAAACGTACCCTGATTTGGCCCCCGTGTTGGTCCCGCGCATTTTCCACGCGGCCCGTTTTGGGGGCACCACAAACACGCAAACATCTCACACGGCAGGCGTTAAATCGGTACCTCTCTCTCTCTCTCGTACGTGGGAAGTGTTTTCTTCGGATCCTTCGTCAGGTGGCTCCCCTGTTGTTACATGCGTGATCCGAGATCTTGATATGCTGGGTGCCAACAAATTCGTGTATGTGACACACACCGACGAGCTGTCCAGCTCTGTTAGGCACTGCCTCAATTCCCTGCATCAGGTGACTGACCAGCTCGAAAAGTGGACTGCTGCATGGGCATGTGAATAGGAGTGCGATCGACTGTCTCAGCGCTTATTCCTCCCTAAAAACAATTTCATTCGCTTGAAACCATAACGGTGCGCTCAGAGCGCTGCCTTTGAAGGCTGCCAACTGACGGGATAACTCGAACCTCCTCGCAGTTAGCCCAGTGTGGTTTGGTGTGGCGTAGCCGACTGGCGGACCGAGCGTAAGGCTGCAATTTCTCCTTCTTAATGTGGCGTCTATAGCACTCCTAGTCAGTTACACCCGAACTAAAATCCCTTGCTTGTTGGATGAAATCCTGGACGCTTGTGCGCATACACGGGGAGTGTTGGTACGCCTAGGTTCGGGTTTCCGCCGCGCTCGTAAGGTGTGCCCTCTCCTGCTTTTGGTCTTCTTGACTCTGTATTGACGCCGGACTCAGGCCGAATAGAGGGGGGAGCTTCGTAGAAGCTGCACATGTTAACTATCACTATAACCTAACTTACACGCAAGTCCCACCCACCCACCATGTTGTGGGGCACACGGTGGTCATCGTCGGTTACGACGATCAAACTGTGAAGTTATCCAACGGCTGTTATGAACAGCATTCAGAATTCAGAATCGTCAGGATACGAAACACATACATGG
This sequence comes from Schistocephalus solidus, assembly GCA_017591395.1. Lineage (NCBI taxonomy): Eukaryota > Metazoa > Platyhelminthes > Cestoda > Diphyllobothriidea > Diphyllobothriidae > Schistocephalus > Schistocephalus solidus. Next base: position 128,400 of record WEDG01003003.1, read on the forward strand.
ACACAGGCCTAATGAGACAACATTCAGGCAACCAAAGACGGGCTCACAACCGCACAGTACACCAAGCTCCATACATATCCGAATAAGTTAAAAATCCCAGGTGCCTCTTCCCGTAAGGTTTAGCTGCCAGTGTAAGGGATCAGGTTAATTACGCAAACCCAACCACACTGTTACTAATGGCTGTCGCAAGACTGTTATTAAATAAGGTACACTTTTGTGAAGCACACTACTGTGCATCCAGAAACTGCATTTAGTTCCTAAGACGCAGGTCAAACCTATTAGGACCATATTTTTCGCTTGGTAATAGGTGTTGTTATGGTACATTCTGAGTTGCTTATCTATGCCAACGATCAGGCAGATCGTCGGAGAGGTTCAAGGACGTCTACAGTAGGCTAAAGTGCCCAAACGCCCAAAGGGCAGGAAAGTAATAAATGTCATGTCAAATTTTCTCCCCCTGTTAATAATATACCTTTTTAGCTGTACTATGTCCTGCTTAAATTGACTGACGTCATTCAGACCACATTTTCATAAAAATTCTTGTCAACAGGAAGTTTTGAGACGTGTAATTGTTCCGGCTATTCCCACAGTCACGCCATCATTAAGAAAAACTGTTTTCAGTCAACCTCAATCAGACTATGCAGAAGAAAAACTTGTGAATTCCATTGTTTATGTTCAACCAACCGTAAGAGGTAATTTTTTTCCTTTTAAGGGCACGCTACTTTCAGAAAGCACAAGTAGGGTCGGTCAGGGCAAAGAAAAGTAAGGAAGCACACGCGGTTCCACTAACGATTTCCGACATCGTAAATCAGTCTATTATTTTGACTAGTATTTTGTATTATGCGAAGGAGAGACCCGAATCAATATTTCACCGACTAGCGAACAGGTTACACACAACGACTGTTGAACTGCATGCCATTACCTTACCACCTCACTACCACACAGTGGGAAGCAGAGTGGAGCCACAATGCGGTCAAACGATTAACAAGACAACACAGACCTCGAAATGCTAGCCCGAATTGTGAAAGGGTTCGATCACATAACAGTCCGACTTATAAAAAGAAAGCTAAAGGTATACTGGGTTTGTAACTGCAAGTACAAATGCAGATAACAGACAGCTGGCTAGTAAAGGGACTGACTTTTGCACTAAGAAATAGGACATTTTGTTGAAGTGCACAGCTGCAGTCGCGGGTTTACCCCTGACAGCCTTCAATCAGACTCTACCTTGGAAGCCCGAGTAGCTAAGCCTTACTTTCGGTCGATGGTGGGTTAAAGTAGTCTAAACTGTCATCCAGTGTTGCCAACGTAGTTGAGGAACAACGACTGACTATTTCTGGCTCACTGGCCGTCCTTGATCACTGGTACTCTATAGCTCAAGGTGGTGACACCTTCCTGGTTTGAACCTGAGATAGTTGATCGGGTCGGGCCAATCCCATGGGTTAGCAGTAGCTATTCCTATCGAGAATAAGGTACCGGGTCAGGAACTTAAAAGACTTCCTCGCTATGTTTAGAAACTCTGCAAAGACTTCACAGGCCCGTGAACAGCAATGCAATTCAAGGTGTAAACGGGAGGAGTTTTTTTAGTCTTTATGACACAAATGCAAGAAAAGCAATGAACTTTTAAGTGTCACCCAGGCATGTAAACATTGCCAAGGACTCAAATATAGGGGCATTTTAAAGTTAACCGGCATATAAGTCGAGAAATATAAAATACAACATTGACAGGGACCTGTGCCTTTCATTTTTTTGGGTGCCGATTGAATCGGAAAGGGCAGCAATGCAAAGAAGCTTCAGAGCTGCGCAGCGAACTGAGGTTTCCACAGGCATTAAGTGAGCTTCTTACTACGCAGCCAACAGGATAATTATTACTCACTGGTATTAACGTTCTGATTGCCTTCACCATTAGAAGTGTTGATGCGAAGGGTTGCACTGCAATCCAATTTTGTATGGAGCATCGTCGACCGTCACGCGTACGGGTAAAAAAGCACCTATCACATAGAGAGCTAATGGAGTACTCCCAAACATGCGGTACGCGACTGTTATCCAAAATACCACAAATAAAATCTAATTGGTTAAATGAAAGGTCACTGAAAACGTCCATATCTTCCAATTCTACAAATTCTCGTGTAGAGACATAATGTCTTTTTAAACGACGAACCACTTTGGCGAAGTTTAAAAGTTCCCTGTTGGGGCGATAAGCGAAAGACATCAAAGCGTCCATATAAAAATAATGGAAGTATCAAAGATAAGCAAAGTCAGTTAGAATTTTGAGGTTGGTTCCTTAAATAAGTCTGAAGTTTAATTATTTCCCTAAACAGGCTGTAGCGCAAGAAGGTAAAAAACGATTGTTGGCATAATCCGGATTTACAGATCACAGCACATTGGAGTCTGTATTGGAGGCCTTCTCACAGAATTTATTTTCAGCCATTTTATTATGATTTTTAGTCACCAGTTTGCGACAAATATAGCATAAACCCCTTAAAAAATGTCAAAAGTAGTCGTTTTGCCTTCATAGTGTTAAAAGAGCATAACCTTGGCTCTAACTGTTCCCTGATGCAAAGTAAAGTGAGAAAACAAATTCTGGTATGAATTTAATTATGGAGATTTTGTTAGAACATTTAGTTGCATTGATTGTGGGCTTTCCCAGTAATTCGTCAGTATTATAAAATCAAGTTCATACCAAATTCATTCTCCTCTACGGGTTCGTAGTAGTAAACCTCGTGCGAAAAAATTCCAGAGTCCCTCCTGAGGCTTCGAACGATTCTTTGTGAGCTGCGGTTAAATAGACGGTATCTGTGCGTTTTCTGCTGAGCGTAGGAGTCGTGCATGTGAACTGCACGGGATCACAGTACTCATCCTTATGGTCATCAGCGGAAGCATTGAGCAAAGGTGACATGGCAGCCGAGGAAGTCGGCTGATCTACCATTGTAGTCCACAACAATTTCCTGCAATCTAAGCGAAGTACATAGATAAGCGGTTCGCTCTCTCAAGCTGACGTCCGTATCAGAGTCAAAGGTTCATGTTTTTAACCAACCAGTGCGCAAATTCCGGTATCCTCACTGTAGGAAGTAAAACACAAAAATGCCCACAGGAGTACATTTGACTTGAAGACGTGAGATCCACCTGTCAAAGGCGTCCGTGCGGCTTCTGAGCCGTCCAATTGGCTACGCAACCACCCAATCGGAGCGCAGATAATCACCCTCAAGCACTGATTCACCGCAGGTAAACCTAGCCAATCCGGTTACCGACTGAAATGACAACAACCGCGAACGGCTAAGAGGTGAAGACAGAGGTTATCAATCAAGACTCGAAGATGGGCTTAAAAAGCGGTTCAACATTCACTTTTCGAGAACAACTACCTTCTATAAGATGTGAAACCACATAGTACATTAATCCTGTGGTGTCCGATATTTCAGGAAAACAAACCATTTGAATAAAAGTTATTATGTAAATTCGGAAACCTGTCATCTAGCGTGGATGCCGGAACCAATGACTTATGGTGATCGAACTCCAAGTGGCTGGTGGGTGTACTTCGCTTGCCATGACTTCAACTGAACGTTGTTTGTACAGAACATTTTCGAACGCAAATCAGGTTTTGACGAAATTTATAAAAGAAAATCAGGAAACGCGATGTAAACATAGACAGTTCTTTATATCTTAGAAATTTCTTGCACCACTAAAGATCGGGGACTGAGTCCTCATGTCTACGCGCACTTTCGTGCAGCTGAACAGCAACCAAAGTAAAAACAATCGTCAAGACACGGAAGCAGGAGCCAAACCCCTAGTACTGCAGGTAACACTAACCCCAAGACTAGCTCTACTGGCCACCTACCCTAAAATAGCCCTAAATTTCACTTGGATCCTAAACATAACATTAAAATTACTCTCCTGGACATAAGTTTTAGGCATCCGGACTGGAGAGGGGCAAGATTCTATTACCGTGTCCTGTTGAAAATCTACTGAACCAATAGTCCAGGGAATGGAAATCCATCATTTTTTCCGAAAATGGAGTTAGACAATATGTTAGTTTTCCGGTCTCTCTAAGAAGGTAGGGAAAATTTGAAATTCTGCTTAGTAAATGTATGTGCTTTCTTGCTCCAAAATACAGGAATAATATTTCACCACGGGTTATTTCAAAACATAACGGAATATTCTTAAAAGAACAGCTGAACAGTCGGGCAAATATTTTCAAATGATCCCCTAGTCATAAGGGATGGTGGTTTTAGGCCCACATGTGTTTAAATAATGAATGATTTTGCTTCGACACAAAATTATTCTTTGTGCCCTCTAATAAGTTTGCTGACATAAGTTAGACTACTCTGTAATCCAGTTTAAATACGAAGTAAAATTAGCTAAATATAAAAATAGCATCCAATAAGCCCACGAAGCAACAACTTGTTTGGCCTAACACATTGGCAGCCTCACTGTCAATTACGCAAATGCATGTTTTGTTTTGGAGGAAAACGGTTGAAATAGGTCCTCCTTCGGGAATTTGTAAACTCTAGTAATAACCATATTTTCTGTATTTAAATATGTGCAGATCGCAGTCTTTCTGGTTACGGCGTAGTTTTTCCGACAGTAAAGGTTAATTTTGTTTCAGCTTAGCCCAGGAAAACAACCCAAGAAATCAGTTGCTAAAACCGTTTTCTAAATGGTACTCTGTATCAAAGGTTTCTGAGGTCTCGAGTTTTTGTATGTTTCAATAAAGAGAACATACCAAAGTCACCTCTCACACGTCTATGAACCCACTTGACAGGAGCGGTTTTATTTTATTTTTACGCTTGTGGTCACCAACCTCGAGATAATATATAAAGATCGTTAGTTAAATTAGAAAAGCATACACACTGAGTGTGCGTACTTCTGCAAAAAGCATGTCAGCAGCCTTCAACCTATTACACTTAAAAGCTGTACCGAAAAATGAAGACTTAACTACCTTAACCCAATAAGGTACTTAAGCGTGCCACATTGCAAAACTGTCACTTGCCATCAAGATGGTTAACTATAGCAATACGTTTGATAAGTCTTTCACGTGCAATTTTAACATTGGTCTCGTTTCTAAGTTCTCAGCAATGCTTTTGAGATAGTTTTCATTTAATCAATTATTTTTACTGCGTTTTTTCATGTTTTAAGAGATTCAACTCAACATTATCGTTTTATAGACCTTATGATTAGACATTAGAAATCGAATAACAAAAGCTCCCTAGTAAAACACTTGTGGAACGAAATGGCAGAATGCTACGCAGTTTATATCCTCTAAAGACATTTGCCAAATTTGCCTGACGCATGGGAAATTCCACTCCATGTGCTGAGCTCAACGATAGTGAATTAAGGATTAAATTCCACGAGCATTGTGAAGTAAAATTTTCCAATTTTATTGGTTCGTCATAGGGTCGAAATGTAGCATTTTATGTGGTCCGTAGGTTGCTATAAATGTTGCTCTCTTATGATCTCAATAGCGGTGGTCTAGTTTATAGCAGAATCCGAACTTGCAGATAACATTAAAAGTGGATTTTACTACTTAGTTTCATGGAAACTGGAAAAAATCATCCGGATCCAAATTTCGTATATCTCACCAGTAACCTAGAAACAATATTACACAGAATTAAATATTAGAAAGAGCGAAGTGCATCCAATCAGTGGGAAAGCGCGCCACGTCTACTCTACAATTCATACAGCAGAATGCGGAAATTCACAGTAAAGGAAAACATCATTCACAAGCGAATAATGACGGTTTTAACATCAATTCATACATTCACCTTAGTTTAAATTTGTTTCTAGTGATAGTCTTATTGCGCTTCCTGTGTCGCATTCATCTTTGCCTCATCCAACTGAGCCAGGTTTCAAGAAGACCAGAAGCGGTTTCGGGCGAAGTGGTTGATATTGTTAAACAGCGTGTCCATGCTTTTTCACACATGCCTGATCCGCGTACGTTTTCAGACAACGAGAAAGATAGCTGCTCGGACCCCAACGGAGCGAGAGTGCCAGATAAACCACGTTAAGAAGGACCCACTGCAGCATGACTCCCCGTCCTGAAGGGAGGACCAAGGTATCCCGTCAGTTGGCAGCCTTCCAGATGACGACTTATATTGCACCATGAAAATTTTCAAGCATGCTGGGGTGTTGTCAGTGAAGAGTATGCGCAGATTACTGAGAGTCCATCACTATTCTCCTCCTTCTCCCAGAAAATAGCCTACTGATCGAGCCAGCCAGTCATCTGATGGATAACAGAATTACTTAACCGTGTACACGTGCCATTCACGACCTGCTCTCACAAACCACATCATATTTCACACAAAAGGAGATAAACTGCTTTGAATTTACCTGCGTTTAAAACATTAACCAGGGATTGTTTGAGAAATCTTTATGTTATTTTGAGGTACAGGCTTCACACGTGAACTCACAGTCAGAGACGATGACTGATATACCTACCTGATGCACACAAGCTGCAGTATTTTCAGGAGGTGATTGGCGGTCTTTTGAAATCGAGCCACAATTTTTTCTCCATTCACATGTGAATTTTCATATATATATATATATATATATATATATATATATATATATATATATATATATATATATATATATATATATATATATATACATGGGCTGGTCCATTTTGCTCATTAGACACTGCACTTTACCACTAATTATTCTCACTACAAAAATGAGGACATCTGCACACGAACACAACACCGTTTTGAAGGCAGAAACCACCATAAATCTTTGGGACTCAACTAGGGACAACCGTTTCATAATCCCGACAGTTGCAACCTTCAGGCACTATGTATCGGTCTTTTTTATTCCAGTGTTATCTCTCTTGCGCAATCTTTTTTATTCACGATAAATAGAAGGCATTTGCTGAAAATTTTGAAATACTGTTTTCAAAATAAATCACATCCCTCTTTCTCTCTCATTACACCATCAAATACTTATTAAAATTAGCATCCTCCGAGTTCACTGCAGATAAACATTATTATTACGATAAATCGTCGTCCTACAAAAGCGAAAATGTTGCCTCTAAGGGCAAATTTGCGTGTGAATTCGAAACTTTTGATGAAGAAAACTCCTCTTCCAGTAGACGCGTTTCGAAGATTCAGTAGTTCACATCCGGGCTGTGCGAGGGCGCAATTTCAACAGTGACTGGCACGATAGCGCCTAAAGATTTATTTAGTTGACACTGCCACTGAATATCTTGTTTAATTTCGTGATTGTCGCATGAATAAACGCTGCACAGGCTGATTCGGCGGAGAGGCGATATCATTGCGGTCTGCACGGCAAGTGTTTGACATATGCGGTGCGTATCCTAGAAAGTGAACGATCACAGCCTTTTATCAAAATCCTCCGTCCCACTGCTCCAGTAACCGGCTGCGTTGTTGTCATTGCTCCCATTACGGGTGCGTAATCCTGTACATGTGTTCGAGAAACGAGGCCAGAATGTTGTGGGATGAGGTTGGTGCATCTTTCTTGCAGTCGCATGAATGCAGAAACATCTGATTTCAGCTGCCTACAGCTGCACATTTTTCTCGGCTTTCACTACACGTGCTACGGAGATTCCGATGGGACAAGCAAACGCCGATGACATCCAGCGTTATTGCCGGGGAGTCCATATGTATTCAAATTGAAGAGCTTTAATAGGTCAGAAGTAACAACTTCTACTGGTTTATCAGCTACTGGCAGTCGGAAATATAACAGGTGCTGACCTGTCTTGCGTCCAGTCTTTGCCATCGAGCAAATCCTAAGCTCGACTTTAGTATCTTTGTTTTACTGAGGCACAGTGTAATCAAAACCAGAACATGGCATATTAATTCTAAAAATGAATGTTGGTAAATGGGAACAAAGAGTACTAAAAATGGATAATTAGTAATAAAAAGATATAGATATTTCGATTTCACGGTTCACACTGGCTGCTCATTAAGTCCAACAGAGAGTAACATTGACACACTGAAAATGCATTATGGACTTTGAGAATTCTGCATACCCCATCTGTGTAACTCGGCCTTGCAGCATAGAGTGAATCCTGCTACTATGTCGTCCAGCTACACATTCAGGTTCCCAAACATTGCAAATGTTCATAAAACTGTAGGGTAGGTTGCCTGGCTTTACATACTTCTAGGAACCACTCTGGCAAACTCCGAGAATTTTCACAACAGGGACAAGTCCAAAAGAGCGAGATAAATATTTCAACAATTTTTATCGAAATCTTACCACAAAGAAGAACGCGCGGTCACTGCGACAATAGGCTTATTAGCTTGCGCTATTGGTCTCGCACAGGAGGCTTTCACCAGACACTGAAATTGATACAAAACTGAGCCCTGTTATAGTCCAACAAAGAGGAAAGGGAGTATGGAGGGGCGGTGTTGGGAACAGGGGTGGGGTAGTTTTCGCGATAAGACTGAGTGCACACCTTCCCACGATGTGGTGGCGGCATGCGTCGTTTGCTGAGAACTGGGACCTAGGTCGCGCCTCTTGGCCGCGTTTGTGAATCGTGTGCTAAGAGGGGGTTGGTCTACCAACGTGCCTGTTGATGGCGTTGATGTAAGACAACCAGGCCTCCAGCGATTCCCGCCCCTTCTTATTGCTGTCCCACGCTATTATCCAGTTTTTAGCGAAATTAAATTCGTTATCTTCCTCCAGGGTGAGATTGGCGACTGGAGACAATGGGTCGCTTCTCCAAATTGCCCGTTTGAGCTCCATTTTTTGTGAGCTGACTTTTCACTCGAGCTGGCCTGTATAATGCCGAGGACAATCACGGCATGGAATTTTATATACCAAAGCAGATTGCTCACCTGCGTCCAGTCGATCCCTGCTCTGTATAATTTTGGCCTGCATGGTACAGGCAGACGATGGGTGATATCCCCACCGAACTCTGCAGTGAAACATTCCTTTCCGTCTGACACATTGTTTATATAAGGTAGAGGATGCCAGAATGTTCGTCGCTGTCCTCTGCGTTTTCCAATTGGGTGCGTACGGAGGTGGTGGATGACGAAGACGCTTGAGTATCCATTCCTTCCCAGTTGGTCCAGAAGATGCCGTAGTTCTCGTACTCCTCACTCCGGTTAACTGCAATGTGGTTTTTCACTTTGGGAGAGTGCTCTAACTCTTCCGCGCGTATGCGCCATCGTATGGTTGCAATGGTAGTTGAGAGCGGGATTTATGTTGGTTGCACCATCGTGTTAAGTTCTCCAGCGGATCGGCAGATGATGAGGACGTCAAGGAAAGGTAACTCGTCGGTATTCCCTTCTCCCTTGTTAACTGAATGTCTAAGAAGATGACGTTACGCAATTTTGAAAGGCTGCTGTTCTGCTCCTTTAAATTAAAGGTAACGTGGCGTCCAAGTACCACTGCCAAAATGTGGATTCGTAGTGGTCAAAAGCGAAATTTTCGGGCACTTGTAAGACTAGTTCTGTCAGTAGTTTAGCGGTTGGGGAACCCATCGGCGTCCCTATGATCAGCTCGTTGGTTCTATCATTGAAGATGAAAAAGGTTCTATAGCAGAAGGCAAAGAGTTGCATTAGTCAATATATTTTTAAACCTCCCCTTATTTCATCGTACTGCACTTCGATTTGTTTTCAAAGAAAGTCGCGCGTCATGTCCAGTGGAATAGATGGGAATACTGAAACCACGTCAAACGATACCATGTTTTGGGAGCCCGAGTTGATGGAGGTCTTCAAACCCGCACGGAGAAAGTTCACTTTTCAGGACATCCAGTTGGATAGATTTTAAGTGAGGCTGCCTTTCAAGGCGACGATTGGTCGAAGGTGAACGCTGGGCTTGTGGAATTCGTGTAATCAATCGAGCCGGGACAGTGACATATCAGTTGATTTCGTCTGTCACCTTTCGTATAGCGATATCAGATTGTTAGGCTGGAGCCGGTTCAGGAGTCCGGTCGCCTGACCGATTCTCGCCTTGGCCTGTGATGAAGGCGATAATTTTAGGACTGTTGGTCTTCGAGTAGGCCTTGCGCCTTCCCGTTGTAACCGATGCGGTTCCTCACGGCAGTTGCTCTTCTTTTGTTGGCTGGCAGCATTATTATATCCTTTCATTGTTAATTACTTCATTGGTTCTCGTTCCGGGGGCCGATTCGTCATTATTAGAGAGGTGACCTTTTTGGTGCATGATGTGCTTAGCCTCGTCTTACTAGCAGCATTAACTTCGGCTGCTTTAGCAGTCTATTTTTTTCATTAACCTGCCTGCACCACATGCTCGTTCATTTTTGATTCGGGTTTAAGTCTTCCAACATTCTGATTTAGATCCATGCCATCTAGTTCCTGTCTCACTTTTCCCAGAGTGGATATCATTTGCAACAGGAACATGGGGTCAATTTTTCGTTTCCATTCATGAGAAATCGTACCATTTATCGAACACTGCTCTCGAACTCAGATGCGCCCAATACCTAAGAAGCGATGCTTATCTGCAGATAACTTGCAGAATAATTTTCACCGAAATTGAGCAGGAAAACTTCCACAAAGGCGTTACTGGACAGGGATTATGGGAGAGACGGTTGAGGCTGAGAAAGGGAGAGGGGAGGTGACGACACAGGGTTACATGAATTTACCTAGAACTAGGTTGAAGGTATGCTCTCTAAATTCAGCCGATTGTAGAAACACAAGCATTCACATGCACAAAGCACAGATGGTCCACAAACGGAATCTACCAGATCGGTCATAAGCAATGCATTTAAAAGAAACTCATTGGTGCCTCCTCACCTCCTGCACTCAATGTCGCTGCAGATCAAGTTTTAAAGGCAGATTAACTATACCGACAAAGGCAACAGAGACTGAAGTGGACATTTCTGGCTCATTAGCCTTCGTCAGCCAGTCATACCCAACCCCAAGTGGTGCACTAACCTAGGATAAAACCCACAACCCAACGTCCTAACTGTTGAGCCACGGGCCGTATTACTTACCAGTTTAGATCGACCGTGGCCCATTGTTTTGAGCGTTGAACTTCTGATAAACAGACCACGGGAATGATCCTCGGGTCATGCACCACCTGGGGTTGGGACTGGCTGACGACGGCTAATAAGTCATAAATGGTCATTCAAGTCTCCCTTGTCTTTGTTGGCATTGTTAATCTGCCTCTCTCTCTACTACTAGCCACTGTGCGGCTGCTGGCGTGTTTCGAGACTGAGCCCCAATGCAAAGCCGAACAAGTGAGTTCTGTTAGTGATTTGTGAGCGTTCGTCAATGAATATCAAGTTTTATTCCAACAGGAATAAGCCACATGAACTCTTGGGTATTCCAAAGCAAATAAAGCACAAAAATTGCAACTATCCACTGCTTTGCCGAATTTGGCATGTCAGGTGACTACTACTACCACCCGCTCTGCGTTTATATTCCACGAAAAGCCAGTGAACTTGTATACAGAGATTGCTGTAGGACACAGAGTGGCTGAACTGTCATGGGGTACATTATAGTGCAGACCTGATGATGAATGTTCCATAAACCACTCTTTTACATATTTCGTCCCGAAAATACTGATGTTTTGTTTGCAGTTCTTAAGTCTTTTGCTATCGTATAAATTCCAACCTCTGTGCCTTTTAATTGTCAGATCACACTTTTAAATTGACATTGTTTCATGAAAATCAACCTTAAATTGAAAAGAAAACAGAACTTGAGATTAGTTGGTCTGACTTTCTATCAACATTCACACAAGTCACAGATTAAAAAATTGCCTAAATGTCATATCACGTGCTGCTTTTGCTGCATGGATTATCTTACTTGTGCATGTACAACAATTAATTTTCCTTTCAGAGGTTTCTCAAAAAAAATTTACCCGAACAATCACGCTAGTCATTGCAGTCCTCTGGTTTGGCAACAAAGCAGTCACCTTTAGGACTCATATTAGAAGGACAAGTTCATGAAAGGTTAAGGAAAGACAATTTTCAGGCACACCTCATCCTTGTTGCAGAAATGACTTTCAAGATTGAGCGTCCATTCTTCTTCCCACCTGTGCATTCACTCACGGGGTCTTTTCTAATTTACCAAGGAAACCGAACTATGGTGTCTTCGGAGAAATAATTGGATTTTTTGTTTCTTCGTGATAGCCTTGAGGTCGTACTAATTTGCGCATTTTTAAAGGGAATTATTGACTTACCTAAATAATCGATTGTCTTAAAACAGTTTTTAATGTGAAACTATAGCATTTTCAGTTGTCAACAAACATATTAATTAGCAGGACATACAATAAAAGATATTCGCATTGTGAAATTACTGCACGATAAATGAATACGAACTGGAAGAAGTCATACTTAACCATAACGAACTGACACAATTGACTGTCATTTCGGTAAAATTAGTTAGGAGCCATTACGAAATAATTCAACAGTCAAAATAGACTAATTAGGCAACAATCTAAACAGTCTAACAGTCTTACAAAGTCAACACTAAACACAGACTACTAGTCAACAGTCTAACAGTTAAACAAAGACTAACTAGATGGCAAGATTTCGCGTGTAGTCTAACAGTACAGTACAGTCGCGTACAGTCCAACAGTCAACAACGAATAACTAGTCAACAGTCTGAACAGGCTAACCGTCTAACAGTCAACACAGAATACCAAGATGGCAAGATTTCGCGTACAAAAAACGTGCCTGTCCCTAAAAAGAGTGAAGCTAGAACGCAATGCATTAAATGAAGGCGATTGGCTGAGCGAAACACACTGCCTCTGCTTACTCAGGCTGTGTAGTTGTGCTTTCACTGGCTCGGTCGAAAACCTCATAAATAATGCAAAAAGGTGACAGTCAAGTGCAGAATTTAAGGGCTGCTGCAAGGAAAACTTGATGAGGAAGCTCATCGCTTCAGTAAATATGGAAAAGACAGGAGAGCTTTTCCAAAATAGCGCTGCACTCACGGGACAGCTCGCCGAAAATTTTGCGAATGAGAATCCAAAACACCAGCGATCCTGTCTCCTGCTTCGCGAAAATTCTGCTTGTTGAAGGAAAATGCGCCTGGAAGTTTCCTTTTGCATAAAATACTTTTTTGATCATTTTCATTCGAATGGAAGTATAGCCAATTCAGAATGTTCCAAAAGAAATATAGGTTTAAGGTCAGAGTTATTTCCATGTTTCCCAGCAAGGAGGCAGTGCGCAGTCGTGAGACCTTTGGCCAAGCAATCTTTAAAGATGTGACCGATCCTCTCACTTAAGAGTTGGTATCATCCTATAACACTGCTGTCCCGTTTTGCTTAATTAACACCCCCACCAGCTAACTGACCGGCTCAGACAGTGGCTGGGATTTGGGAAAAGGAATAGAGAGTAAGGTAGACAGCTCAGTTCATTTCCCCACTTTTACAATTTGATGAGCTTTGAGCCAGCCCAGTGGTCTAAAAGCCATGCCTGGACAGTTGCCCAATGTGTGTTTGTGTGGAGTGGCCGACTGGGGACTAAGAGGCAGGCTACAATGGCTCCTTCTTAATGTGGCCTTTATTGGCACTCGCAAGCCTCGGGGTCCAAGCCACGTGTGGCGGCACGCCCTGGGCGGCTCCGGCCGTGCCAACGACCGGCGTCCTCTCCCTTGACTTGGTCCTGACACCGGCCTCAGATGGGGGAGGAGCAGGAGAGAGTGTGGTAGATGCAGCGCAAGCCCACCCTCATTATAATCTGATTCACGCGCATGTCACCGTCTCTGTGCCATATTACAGAAGTGCACGCGGTAGATCTCATTGTATACGAGGGGTGAACTGTCGTACTGCGTGGCATTTGAGTGAGTCAAAAGCTAGCTGAGTCCTCTTTATCCGCTGCGTCATCCGTTAGCTTTTGCGAGGATCTTTCCTTTCTTAGGTTGCGCTTACACTATCTGGGCAGGTTATAAGGGCAGCAAACAGTTGAACACAGTTTCCCAGTGCAGTAATGGTGAACTGAGTTGCCTGGTACTATTACGCTAATCACTGACAATAGGGATGAAGTCCTGGCCACACATAACTCTTATGACGTTGACCATGTTTTCATCGCACTAAGCAAGATAATTTGGAATGTTCGCTGACGAGTTAAATTATATGAATTATATCGCTAGGTACTAAGTGCGCACCCTGTAGATGCCGTACGCCCTGTGTGTCCGTTTTACGCACAGATAATTATCTCCGGTGATCGGTTGGCGAGTATCAGATGAAAAATAATCGAAGCATGTTTGCGTACACTGATACCCGTATTTAATCTTTTAAAGCCGTAACGTATTCAGTTCACTTTGGAGAAGCAGCATTTTTCCTTATTGAAAGTAGAAGCTGAGGGTATTGGATGATTTTCTGTTCGGTCGCAATTAATGTTTTCTGCTAAAGGAAGCGACATCTATTCTTTCTCTTTATTTTGAATTTTCACCCTATGGAAATATCAATGTTTTGTGTATTTGGTGGAGTAATTGTGATAATCAATGCCTAGCACAGAATTATATACGCTTGCGTTTTATGACAGTTACCCTAGTAAAGCTGGAGAGCATACAGAGTTTCCGGGAACCAAAACATTGGCTAACGTCTACGAAAAGCCAGGACATCGGAGTATCCTCGCTTTCGGTGAATGACTAAAATTTCTCCTAAGCAATCTGACTGAAAATGTCGTGACCACATCGTCTAGTTGAAAGTCTGGCTATCCGTGTTTCGAAGTAGCGATAAAGATGACAAATTACCTGTGACCTTGATGAGTGCTTTTCGAAAAGTGTCCTGTCTTCCCCGAAAATTTGCCCGTAGAACGATCTCTTCAGCTTCAGCTTTGGTATTTTTGATGTGGTTTTCGACTGAACCAGTTAAAGTGCAACTTCACATGGCGAGCGGAGGAGGTAGTAGGAGTTGTTGCATCGGCAATAGCCTTCATTTATTGCATTGTCTTTTAGCTTTGCTGGTTGTAGGGGCAAGCATGTTGCATCTACGCAAAACGTTGTCCTGGTTTTGTATTAAAGTTAGTTTTTTGACCTTGGAATGAATTAATTATATATTTTCTGTCAAATATTACCAAAACGGCGTTTGTTTTGTTCAGCTAACTCTGGGTATTTATGAATGCTTCTTGTTGGTATTCTTAAGTCGTGGAATAAGTTGAAATTTTCATGACCTGAATATCTGTACTTGTATGCCCTGCCAGTTATTATTTTTATTCAACCTGCAGTAAATGTACACAGGGGTTGTGTGGTTAACTGGAAAATTGCAAACATGTTTAAGAGCAGCAATTTTGACAGTTCCTTGACTTTGATTTTTGGCAGTAAACACAAGTCAATGAATTCCTTCAACTATGTACAAATTAGGACGGCCTCAATGGTATGATCAATTTACAAATTAGAACAACAAATCTACTGATTTGTCTGAACGTAACATTGCTCGGTTTCCTCATTAAATTAGAAAAGACTCCATGGATAAACGCAGGGGGAGAGGAAAGAATTTACGATCAATCTAAAAATTCAGTTCAGTGATCAAGATGAAGTGAGCCTAAAACATCGTTTTACCATAACATGTTGGGAAAACATCGCTTCCAACATGAATAAAAAAAAATAGTTCATTTTGAACCTTAAATGAGAGTAAGGTTGTGTCAAAAAACATTGTGCTGTAGTGACAGGTAGTTTAATCTGGTGAGTTTTGTAAAACAGGTGAAAATAAAATGGATTGGTGTGCATTCCTTATTGCATGTAAGCTAATTCAAGCATCAAAATAAAGACGTTATAGGTTAGTTAAGCAACTTTATAGGCTACTAGCCTCATTAATATTGATGTGAATTCTGACAACGTGATTTCAAGTTCTATTTTCTTCTAAAACTCGCAGTAGATATTCTCGGAACGAGTTTTATTTAAGCATAATGCCCCTCGATTCACAAACATGTTTCTTTGGGATCTATATGGCCGCTAACATAATTTACAATTCCAAATTAAATATGAATGCTTATTAACAGGCAGTCTGCAAAGTTTTTAGATATTAATAATCAGATCTGCTCAACAATATATGCTTTGACGTGTCTAGACACCCTTTGCCATACGGCAATTGGTGCACGTAATCTCACTGGTTCTCTGAAAAAAATGAACTCGAAATGGGGTGGTAGAGATCACGTTTAAGCCATCACCTGACATGTCAACCTCGGTAAAACAGCGGTAGTTGGACATTCCACGCTTTATTTGATTCGGGATACCCATGAGACCATGCGGGCCATTCCTGTAGGAACCAAAACTGCAGCGACAGTGAGTGCAGGAGGCGAGGAGGCACTGATCGATATGGTAGACTCAGCCATCTCTTCCTTAACCCCCTTTTCATCAACTTTTTGTCCCATTTTCCTACGGAATCTCAACGTAGATTGCTTAGCCGGTTATCTAAAAATTACCACCGTTGGCAGGGGTCAGTCCACCGTATGACGTGTTCGTCATTTTTTTCAAAAACTCTTATATATTAACCCTTCGGAATTATCCCTGTTGTAAAAAATTCATCTTGTTTTCCAGATTTGTGTCAGATATGCTGTTTCAATATATGCAAGCTCTTCTGTCCTTTCATGAAAACTTTGTGTGTTCGGAGACAAGAACGTGTGGCATAGCAAAAGATTATTATGGCTCACTCAGGGATACTTAACCGAGCTGCATAGATGCAGCATTCAGGTTTCTCAAGTCTACAGAATATAGTCAGTCCTTCAATGCAACACTTAACTGAACTTAATAAGCAACCGGCGTGAACCGTGAAATCGAAGAATCTCTATCTTTATTACTTAGTATCCACTTCTGGGATGCTTCCCTCGAATTTTTGTAAATTCATCGGAAAAATGATGATACCTTGGTGTGATATTGATTACACTCAGCCACGGTAAAAGTAAGATACTACAATGAAGCGCCGCCACCACAACGTGAGACGGTGTGCACTCAGTCTCATCGCGAAAACTACCCCACCCCCCTGTTCCCAACACCGCCCCTCCATACTCCCCTTCCTCTTTGTTTGGCTATAATAGAGCTCAGTTTTTGTATCAATTTCAGTGTCTGGTGATAGCCTCCTGTGCGAGACCAATAGCGCAAGCTAATAAGCCTATTGTCGCAGTGACCGCGCGTTCTTCTTTGTGGTAAGATTTCGATAAAAATTGTTGAAATATTTATTCGCTCTTTTGACTTGTCCCTGTTGTGAAAATTCGTGGAGTTTGCCAGAGTGGTTCCTAGAAGTATTTAATGCTAGGCAACCTACCCTACAGTTTTATGAACATTTGCAATGTTTGGAAACCTGAATGTGTGGCTGGACGACATAGTAGCAGGATTCGCTCTATGCTGCAAGGCCGAGTTGCACAGATGGGGTATGCAGAATTCCCAAAGTCTATAAATGCATTTTTCAGTGTGTCAATGTTACTCTCCGTTGGACTTAATGAGCAACCAGTGTGAACCGTGAAATCGAAATATCTATATCTCTATTACTAATTATCCATTTCTAGTACTCTTTGTTCGCATTTACCGACATTCATTTTCAGAATTAATATGCCATGTTCTTTTTTTGATTACACTGTGCCTCAGTAAAACAAAGATACTAAATTCGAGCTTATGATTTGCTCGATGGCAAAGACTGGATGCAAGACAGGCCAGCACCTGTTATATTTTCGACTGCCAGTAGCTGATAAACCAGTAGAAGTTGTTTCTTCTGACCTCTTAAACTCTTCAATTTGAATACATATTGACTCCCCGGCGAAAACGCTGGATGTCATCGGCGTTTGCTTGTCCTATCGGAATCTCCATAGCGCGTGTAGTGAAACCGAGAAAAATGTGCAGCTGTAGGCAGCTGAAATCAGATGTTTCTGCATTCATGCGACTGCAAGAAAGATGCACCAACCTCACCCCACAACATTCTGGCCTCGTTTCTCGAACACATGTACAGGATTACGCACCTGGAAGGGAGCAATGACAACAGCGCTGCCGGCTACTGGACCTCAGCTTGACTTTTAAGTTCTGACCCGGATTCTGGAAACATCCATGCGCAGACTGAACTGCTAATTGGTTGTCCTGAAGCTCGCTGAGCGTCTATACCGCCAGGGTGGAGGGTCACTTGCTTGAATTCTGCCCACTTTCATCGATATTCTTCTTCTCCTGCATTTGCTAACGGTGCTGTTATCTTCATACGGTAAATAGGTGAAGAACCTGCCTGCACCTTGTGTACAGTGATTTTTTCCGGCACTGCATCATCGTTCTGCGGCTGCTGGAATAGTTGCTTTCAGATGCCGCCAGGCTAATGCAGTTTTGCCAATATTTGATCGCCGTGGCAGGCCTGTTAACACCTGACATTTTTACAGCTACCTGGGTTGTGGTTCACTGTGAATTTATTCAGAAAATGTTCAAATTAACCAACGATTTCTATTTAAATTTCTCTTACCCTCAGCAGTAGTTTTTAGGGAGTTCTTAATTGCTGTTCTCCAGAAAATTCATCTTCAATACTTCTGTCCCGTAAAATATTTGATGGGTCAGCATCCTCTTACTCGGTTTTACATGGAACTGTTTTGTTAAATTTTGACCCTCGAGTTCCTGTAAAACATACAACTAGGTCTTTGTGCGAAAATAGTCAATCGAGTAAGATCATTGTACAAAATTAATTTTCGGCCTTAAAGGAAAAATATAAAGGCCTTTAACTGTTTTCATTTAAGTGAGTTAATCCCTGGCAGACTAGGGGCAAAAGTGGGTAGTCGCAACATATATATTTCTCTGAATTTTTAACTCTTCAAATTTGAATACATATTGACTCGGCGAAAACGCTGGATGTCATCGGCGTTTGCTTGTCCTATCGGAATCTCCATAGCGTGTAGTGAAACCGAGAAAAATGTGCAGCTGTAGGCAGCTGAAATCAGATGTTTCTACATTCATGCGACTGCAAGAAAGATGTCCAACCTCACCCCACAACATTCTGGCCTTCGTTTCTCGAACACATGTACAGGATTACGCACCTGGAAGGGAGTTAATGACAACAGCGCTGCCGGCTACTGACCTCAGCTTGACTTTTTAAGTTCTGACCTGGATTCTGAAACATCCATGCGCAGACCGAACTGCTAATTGCTGTCCCTGAAGCTCGCTGAGCGTCTATAACCTGCCAGGGTGGAGGCTCACCTGCTCTGAATTCCCGCCCACTTTCATCGATATTCTTCTCCTGCACTTTGCTAACGGTGCCGTTATCTCATACGGCAACAGGTGAAGAACCCGCCTGCACCTGTGTGTACAGTGATTTTTCCGGCACCGCATCATCGTTCCGCGGCTGCTGGAATAGTTGCCTCAGATGCCGCCAGGCAATGCAGTTTTCGCCAATATTTGATCGCCGGCAGGCCTGGAAACACCCTGACATTTTTACAGCTACCTGCCAGGTTCACTGCACTTATTCAGAAAAATGTTCAAATTAACCAACGATTTCTATTTAAATTCTCTCTTACCCTCAGCAGTAGTTTTTAGGAGTTCTTAATTGCTGTTCTCCAGAAAATTCATCTTCAATACTTCTGTCCCGTAAAATAGTTGATGGGTCAACATCCTCTTACTCGGTATAATTTAGACTGATGCTTCATCTCCCTACTGAAGGTTACTTCTGACGATTTTGTATACACACAGGTATAGCAGAGGTTTTACATGGAACTGTTTTGTTAACTTTTGACCCTCGAGTTCCTGTAAAACATACAACTAGGTCTTTGTGCGAAAATAGTCAATCGAGTAAGATCATTGTACAAAATTAATTTTCGGCCTTAAAGGAAAATATAAAGGCCTTTAACTGTTTCATTTAAGTGAGTTAATCCTGGCAGACTAGGGGCAAAGTGGGTAGTCAAAATATAAAAAAATATTTGAATTTTTAACTTGAGGATATTTTATCCCGATTGCTCAAATAAGATTTTATTCTAAATACTTGTCATGTATGAGAGATTATGCAGAAATTTTGTATGGCATGCGTTAAAAATTCTAAGCCACCAGACTATAATCAATCTAATAAACGTGTTTCAGCTTTGAGAGTATGCTTTAAATCACACTGGCAATCGAACACTTTAAGTGTTGATTCCAGTTCATAAGGTGGCTGGCGAAGGACAGACCAGACAGGTTAAAACCTTCTGACAGACTATGCTGCGGAACGTCGATAAGGCGTAGTAATTCTGAATGGCCAGTTTGGCTCGGGTTTTTATGTGCCATACTACGTTTTCTGTGTCCGGCTGTTCATTTTAAGCGCAAGATATTGCGTTGAGTGGATGTGAGAGTACCAAGTAGGAATAAGAATTCAGAAAATGTACTTAGTGAAGTGACAATCATAATCATCATCATTATCATCATCATTATTATCATCATCATCATCATAATCATCATCATCATCATCATCATCATCATCATCATCATCATCATCATCATCATCATCATCATCATCATCATCATCATCATCATCATCATCATCATCATCATCATCATCCTCATTATCATCATCATCATCATTCTCATCATCATTGTGCAGAATTTATTAATCCGCGTGAACAAAAAAATAGACAAAACATTCAAGTAAGGTGCTTTCTTACACGTGGTCCGCGTGGTGCATGGGGTAGGTCACCAGTTAAATTTATTAAAAACATTTTTTAATACTGATATAAATAGAGAAATATAGCCTGTGATTTTTGCAACTGCAAACACATTAACTGAGAGGGCGAAGACGAGTAGGCTGATGTGTGCAAAACTTTCAGAGAAACAGCAAGGCTGCTGATATATTTAACCTCGTGTCACATGCCTCTCATAAATGGCAGTGTGGGAGGTTTTCACCGCAGACATATGACATTTCCTAATACTGGTACGATTACTACTGATTGAATACTTTCTACCACTGCATACGTCTCTGTACAGAAGCTACTAGCGTCGCATACGTTTAGGTCCCAGACCTTTGACATTTGAGGTTAAGCCTCAAAATAGCATTAAACAGAATTGTCACTGACTGTATGAAGGGGGAGAGAAAGTTATGTATTGCCACCTGGTAGTCGACCGGTTGATTCTATGGTGATTGATTTGAAAAGCATATTTGGGTGGTAAGCTTACTTTGTCAGAAGGGGAAGATTTCATAAGTTGCAGTAGGCTTGGCGTATAACTTGACCAAAGTATGATAAAATCCACTGCTCTCGTTGAGGCCTCGTATCTCAGGTTGGTTTTACTAAAGCCTTCCCCTTGCTCTCATGCATTTGATTCCCACCGAGACCGCCGACGTTTTTAAAAGTGGGCCAAATCAATTATTTTCAGTTGCAAATAAGGAACCGCCTGCCTCTCAGATGAGTGGACTTTGGACGGGAACAGTCCTCCGAGTGCTGAAGAGAAGCTAAAGCCCTAGGCTTCGCCAGTAGTTCATCTGTGAGTCTCCGGGTTAAAGCATGCAGGAAAATAATTATGAGGAGGACTTGTCAGAGTCAACTGCACATTCTCTAACGCTCTCACCCTCTAGATATGTGTATGTATGCCTGCCCACTACAGCTTTGATCAAGGAGCACACCTACATTCAGACACCTTGAGGATGAAAACAGGCAAAACAGGTGCGAGAGGCAAAACTGCCAAATGATCACTCAATTAACAGCCAGTTTGCTCTGTCTGCGATCTACGTAGCTTGACGGCACTCTCATGAGGCAAAAAAGGAAACCCATAAATAAATGGGACATGACTTTGGAGGCTGTAGTCTGCCGCCTATTGCGGCATGCCGCTAACGGGCGTAACACCAACCACTGTCGACCCGTGTGCGTGACTTGCCCATCGTCGTCACTAGCGGCTTATGAGGCAGTCACGCCGAGAAGCGTGACCTGGTAGCCTGATAAATCGTGCTGTGCCAAGGGATATCCTTTGTCGCAACCAATTTAGCCAAGTTGCACCTCCAAATGTAAGAAAAAGTCACCTGGTTATATTCCACGCACGGTAACGAAACCTTACTCTGAGGGGATTTGCACCCCATGACCGACCAACTTGTAGTACACTGCGAATGTCAGTAAGTAGGGGTTTTCCAAATATTCTACCACCAGGGGGATCTGATTTCAAACGCCTCATGGTTGGGACCTGGTTAAAGGCGACAGATAAACTATAATCGGAATTTAAAACACCCCATGTTTTTGAGGATTGCGTTCCTTGATTACTAATTTCAGGATTTATCGATTGCAGTTGCTATGCACCGACAACTATGACTGTATGCGACTGTGGATTCGACTAAGAATCCGAAACGTAAGACCAATAAACCTTTTGTTCCAGCGATCGCATCTTCTTCTGAGCTGCTAGCACTGTTCATCTATAATCGGGGTTTTAAGGTTGCATTTTAAAGCTTACCACAAACCTTCCGATCGAGGCTTTGCACACACACACACACACACCTTCATCGAACGCAACAACTATGACCTCGCTTACGGAAGTTATCTGAGTCAACTATTTCTTACTTATCCAGAAAAAGCAATTAATAATCCAAACACTATAAAATGATTCATAAACCTATGAATATCATTTTTTCGCAAACTTAAAAATTTGACCATCTTTTAAAGGTCACTTTGTAGCAAACCTGGGGAAGGTTTATACGCAGACGCAACAAGAGGCTTCAAAAATTACCGGAGAAACTTCATGGTTTTTAAATAACATTATAAAGGGCAGCAAATTGGCGGTGTCAGGGCTGTTTAAGGTAGATTTTGGTTTCAACTCTGCTTCCTGAGATTGATGGAATCACGATCACCGGACCCACTGAGAACATGGCAAGCAAGCGAACTGTCACACGGAAATCGTGGAAAAATTGGTTTTGTAGGTACGACAGAAAGAGGAGGCAAGAAACCTTGAAAAAGCAGACGAAGAAGGTAGGGGGAATAACAGCTTCATTACTGACTATAAATGACCTAGTCGGAACCCACGGTATTCAATGGAAACGGAATAGCTATCCCATGAGCGAAGGGCATTTGATTCGAACCGGCGTCGGAAAAGAACTAAATTTGAATGCAGGTGATTGAAGCACGCTAGTCAAATGCGTGCAGATGAAATAACGGACAAATAATCCGGGGCTAATGTTATCAGTGGGTCCGGCTATTGTGCTTCCATCCTTAATTTGTACGTTTTTTGAGCTGACATACACATTTAAGTACAGAATCCTGGCATGAATCTTTGAATATCTGCCAGCATAAATCCCATTCAAAAATTCTCGGCCTCATTTAATTTCTCTTCGACTGCAGTTGTGTAGTCATGAGTACCACCCTCTATTCGTAACAAGGGCATGGTGACCGGAAGCGGAATGTAGGGACAACATGAAAATGTGCTAAGTGTGGTCAGATTTAGAGGCCAATGGCGTTGAATGCCAAAATTGCATTCAAAGCCTTTAATAACGTTTTATGAGAGGGCTACATTTAGCCGGAGGGCAGTATGCTATTTGGGTCACTTTTCGGTGTCCCATATAAAGCAGCTGTATAGATCACATATCAGGAAACATGCTTCCAATATGAGTTCATTTATTCAATGGTGGAGTGAGACCATCTCTGTGAGCAAACAGTCATAGAATACAAAAAATACCGCATACTAAAAGGTTCCTTCCATGCCATACTAAAAACAGAAATTAACGGGACGGCATATTAAACTTCTTCCTCCCTCATAAATTAACTCTTTCCTTCGCTGTAAATATTTGAATGCACATGGATCTAAATACCTTGATTGTATTGACCTAATGTCTCACTTAACTTTAGGTTGATTTACTTTAGTCAGCTGGCATTTGCAAAGTCAATATTTTTGGCCCTAGCTTCCCGTCCCGTTATTCTAGAAGTACTGACAAAATACAAGCTTCGGTTGAACAAAGAAGCATGGACTCCATACTTTAGGTAGATTCGTGTTAAATGCCTGAGGTTACTCACTTCGATGTCCTAAAAGTAACATTCTTTGCCCTAAACTAAACACTAACCACCACAAAACTAACCTTAGCCGTACCTCCAACGCTAACTCTCATAACTCCAATCGTAACACTAACCGCAAACCACAACCGTCCCTGAAGTTTAGTGCAAGACCATCTGAAATAGGAGGAGGGTTCATTTTCCCCTGCTCAGTCTCAATGTTATTATCAATTCTGTCGTCTCTGGCTTCCTTAATGACCTTCCACTGGCATTTTAACTTTCCAAACCGGTTATTGGACAGTTAACAGCACATTTTGTCATGTCCTATCTTATTAGCTCATCATTTTTAAGCAAAAGCATTATCTCATTCACTTCACTCATGTGGCCAAGCGTTTATGGTAAACACTTGTCAACAGTCACCTGCGTTCCGAGTTCACCTGAGGGATTCGTTAAAGTCAATATTTTCCGCAGACCTAAACGGACAAACGTTTATAAATTCATCGAGAGGTCGTAGTAATTAAGTGGTTCAAGAATGCTCCAGAAGAAAAGAAAAATCTTGTTCATGATAATGACGACAGAAAGACGAATTCATGCATAGTCCTATGTAGATAATCTTTGTTGCTATTTATCACCCAGAATAATTAGATAGCGTATTTTTTAAAAGAGATCTAACCGAACTTATCGTAGTTTTTATAGTTAAGAATCGCTTGCATCTTTCTCGGATATGTTGCGCATCATCTCCATATGGGGAAAATGCGCCGATAGAGACTGTAAAGGACCAGAGAGGGCGCCAGTATGATGGCTGTCTTTTCCGACCCAGCTGCTGCAAAAAGTTTCTTTTAAGGGAGAGAACGTTAAACCTTTTCTGGGCGGACTTTACTGACATAATTAAGGATGAAAGTTTACCGGCTCTTCAGTTTCCAGTTCCAATTATTTTTCTGCCCTCTCGTTTCCTTTGTCTGCTTCATCGGACGCTATCCAGTACCCAGCTGTTTCTCCTTCGGTAGGTGTACACTTCTACGTGTGGATAAGCTGTTACAACTACGACCATCAAGCAGGATTAAATTTTAAACAGCCCATTGGAACACAACAGTTCAATAGCTCCCTTTACTTCAACCTGTTGACTGCGTGGGCTTAAAGTAACAAATCAAAAAGAATTTCAAAGCACAGTCCTTCCTTCCTTCATTCCAGAAAACGGTGACTTGTTAGGCAGACTTCATAGCGAACTTCGTCAGTTAGTGGAACAGCTGCAATGAGAAAATTTGTGTTGTCAGCAAATCGGACTTGAGCACTGAAACCGGACTATTTAACTATTTGGCGTACCTACGTTGTTAGAATATTCCTAAAGGCCTGAAAATTTACCTAAAGCGAGACCAGCGGTTTAAATTGCAGTGAACGATGGCCCACATTATAGCCCCGATTTTGTCCAATACTTTCCAAAAACGGTTGTTAGAATAGGCTGTCATTTTTAACACACCCAAGGTACCTCTAAAAGAAGTTGAAAGTTATGATCTACTACTGAATAGATGAGAAGAGTTAAAAATAGGACAAGTTTGAGTCGGTAATATAGTTTCATTCCAAAAAGATGGCACTATCATTTTGATTTTGCACTGTCCAAAAATTATGAGAGCATTTAGTTTCAAACGAGAATTGCGAGCATTTGCATCAGAAATTAGAAAGTGTGAACGTTTAGTGCGAAGAAAATTGCATAGATGGAGATTTTGATGTACAATCAAGTAGTAAGATCGTCAAACTAGAACTGTCCCGCAACTAGTAAGTCCCTCAGACTGCGATAACTTTATTTTACTTTGAAAGGATGCATGACCTTTAGTGTACACCGGAATTTCGACACAATATTTGTTAACCACCATCAATCAAATCATAAAATTCCACTCTATACAAGACAAACACTGCTTGCTTGATAGCGTCCATTAGCCCATCCCTCGCCTGATATTTTCATTCGTTTTAGTACACACGTCCCAATAGATTCTCCATTGAAGCAAGATCGGAGTTCTGAGGTGATTAGATAATTATCTGTGTATGGTAACTTAAATCTTCTGTTTTCCTCCTCTGAATCATAGGAATGCCACAGTTATCTTGCTAAAACACCCCACGACCACCATTATATCGACTCCCAAATGGCAGCATTTACTCCTTTGAATAGATTATTGAATATTCAATTTTCCCTAAGAAAATATGAATTGCCATTTTTTGCATGATATAACCCCTTTCCGGACCACTACAGTACCATCGCATACGACCGGCTAATGCAGATATCGAGCTCTACGTAAGTGCTGCCATAAACGTTCCAACAGTGCGAAATGTCCAAATAAAATCTCAATTCAGCGAGGAAGACCAATTTGCGCTATTAACCCCTTAAATGGATGCAATCGTAAATCAAACTCCTTCTTTATTCATTCAGATAATTTGACTATGGGGACACTCTACAATGTCTTCCATAAGCTAATATTGGCAAAATCTGTATAAGCATAGGAATCGCAGTTTTTGGTAACCTTAGCGTCAGTGCTCACGCTATTGTGTGCGCGCTGTTGCTTCTTATAGATACCGCAAGTAATATATTTAGGAACCCCTGCCCGCACTGTCCTCGAACTCCCATATGGTTAGCAATGGCCGCAGTTGGTCGGGTATACAAACAAATCGATTTGTGAGTGTTATATGGCAAATTGTCCTCATCTTATGGGTCGATGGTGAATGCTTCTCAGCACTTAAACTAGGCAATATTTTCAGTTCAGACGCTGGGAAACGTTAGTAAATCTGCGATCAAAGAATAGTAGGAGGGGCTGCATTAACTGTATATACTTTCCCCCTCCCTCTCCCACCCTGACAACCGTACAATTTGTTCTACTTACCCGCATATTTGACTTAGTTACACAGTGATATAAATGCAAAGGCCCAATGAGAATTTATCGCAAGCTAACGTATGGTCGCCAAATTGTCTTTTGCATTTTTCAATGGGAATTTTTGCTACTTTAACTGTATGCAGCAGGAACTCATGGCACCACTTTTTCTTTCCGGAATGCTGCAGAAATGGACGGAAAGAAACAATTGATTAATCAGCGGGCACTTATCGTACCCTACATGGTGAAAATGTCTTGCCGTTTTTGTGTTAGGGGAGGTCATTTTATCGTTTTTATCAGCAACTCAGTCCAGTGTAACCAGCTGTCCAGTGGATGGCGAGAGCCCCAAAAACGGTATTGACCCGAGCTTATGGCTTTACAAAATTGCGCATGTAGTGACACTCCTCTTCTCTCTTCCAAATTATGAATTGGCAAAGTGACTGTTTCGGCGTCCGAAATCTCGGACCACTGATTCGGGCACCAGAGTTAGCCTTCTACCAGACGAGGCCATGTTCCTTGCTGGGATAACCTATATGACCCCCCTGCGCATAATTCCAGGAAGAATAAATATTTCCGAGTACTATAACTAACAAGAACCCTAACTTCGCACCACAATACCTTATTTTCACTGGAGTTTGGCGCAAAGACACCTGCACTACGGGTGGTTCCTCTTCCTTTGTCCTGTTTGGGCAGAAATAGAACTCACCCTTAACCCCTGTTACTTCTATGTCTCAGGGTTCTAGCGGTGGTGACCATAGAAATTATCGCAATGCATTCATCAGAACATGACCCCATATTCAAGGTTGAGTCAGGTTTCTCCTGTTCGCAGTCGATTAGCAAGCGCGATGGCCTCGACAGGTTGTGCTGAAATTTTAGCCAAGAGCACAGGGGCAGATGCACCTCCTATGGCAGTATTAGCTATTGAATTAGCCACTAGTGAGGAAATTGCGGTAATTAACGATGCGAATGCTGACGGGCCGGTAATCATGACACAGCGGTAAATGCGGGAGCCGATAATTGCGGCACCTTATCGTCGCAGGGTGACTACATCGTCTGCGTATCAATCGTCTGCATACCTGTGACTGTCATCGATGTTGGTTTCCGGTGGGAATGCGAAAGAGCAGGTAAATAACATTCTCGTTGGAGCAATCGTATGTCCTTCCTCCCATTTGCCTCTTGGAGCTGACTCTGTCGCTTATTTGGAAGGGCTGTGAAAATGGCGGGCACCTCATCAACTGCGAAACGGGAACCGATCCCAACTGTGGTATACCGCACACACTCCTGTACAGTCATGCATAATCCTCAACGCAACGGAAATTGGTGAACATCAGGAGTAAGGATTATGCAGTCCACTGCATTGCTTTTAAGACCATAGGAGATCCTCTGCCGTTTGCGGCCAGAGTTATATAGAGACGCCGTAGAGTTGCGCTAGCAGATTTGACCTATTTATGACCGACCAGAACCGTTACCGGCTCGAATACGGAGCATGAAGGCGGCAGAGGGCAGATGTACGCATGCGAGCGGCGTAGGCACGTGGCCAATTTATTGGTCGCTCAAGCGCAAGACGGCTTCGAGGTCACGACAGCGCACTGTCAGGCTTGCGTATGCGGGGGAAGGGGAGTTTGCGACCATTTGGGGGCAACACGAAGACTGCCGTTGACTTACCTTGGGTAAAGCCGAGGTGCCGAAGGGGACTGGGCCTTGTACGGACGTTCTGCTCACCCCATAAAGCATGAGGTTGCGGCGAACCCGATGCATTAAAGCCGAGCATTAGGGTGCATGAGTGCACTCTGCGTCTTGCGTAATGCAGATTCTGTCAATATTATACAAGCGCTTACTTGACAGACATATTTTAACTGCCATCAGGTAGTTGCTGCCTTATTTAGCCCACTGTGTAATCACTATACAATTTACCGTGAATGGAAATATGCGAATTAGTGGTCCAACTTAAATGAAAACTTTTTAGTCCGGTTTTCGCAATTGTTAATTACCCTTTTACTAAGGTGAGCAAGTAAAGCTGTAACAGCAGCTAAAGCGCCTAAATAACTATTTTGATGACTTGAATTCATGGAATGTCGTGATTATTGTTATGCCTAAAATTTGTGCCAATTTGCAGTAGCATGTTTTGAGAACAAATTTAAACTCCGAGTGATCGGGAATTTATGTGTATCCGGACGACCGCTATTGGCTGTATCCAATTGCCTCCAATACCGTTTACCCATGCAACCTGTTTGTATGACATGTAATTTCGTCATACGTTTCCATGGAAAGTTATTGCCCTGTAAGTAATCCAATCAGACATATGCGGCATACGCAGTAGGTTTATTTGGGCGGGACTGATGACAGTGACATAAACGATCTACAGAAAGGAGACCGCGTGGTGTGCCTTGTGGAACTGAAAAGCAACCTCTCTTTACTTATTTGGACCTGAAGTTAAGTAAAGCCTGCTCTACTGTTTGAAGGACAACTTAACGTTTTCGGCATGCTTTTAGACCAGGCGAAATGTAAGGGACGCGTGTCCCCTCTCGTTGAATGCTATGTCCTGAGGTCTTAGGGAAGCACCTTGTGAACCTCAACGGCTTTGGAACCCCAGGTTTGAGGATCCATTGTCACCTATTGAAAACAGGCGTGAAAGTTGCAGCTAACCTGAGTTGCTCCTTTGCCCTCTCAGACCTGCAGCCTAGACCACAACATACTCTCTCAGAATGCATGGCTAATAAGTCCACAGAATGCATAAGGTGTGCAGCTGCGATGAGGATCAGACTGAGGCCAATGTTCGCATTCCAGGTGTATGTACAGCCGAAGAAGGCTGTTCAATCGCCTGATACTATGCATCCGGCAATATGCCCAGCTACTTGCACTGCATTGGCAGTTATTTTATTGCCGGTTCACCTTATCTAGCGTCTGTAGGATGGAATTTTCCCCTTATACTATGTTGACATCTAGATGAAAATCTCTTTTATACCTCATTTGCATGATCACCATAAAGTGAAGGATATATCTGCCTCTCGAGAAATTACGAGTATTTTACCCTTAAAGAAGGTTAGCAGGCGTCAGACGAATTACAGATTGAAATTATGGGGTCTCAGAACGTTTTCTTGGCGCTTTTGTTTTAATGCTACATTCCATGGCATAAGAAAATAAATATATATTTGGAAATAAAAAAGACTAAGGGTGCGTTTAAAATGGGACCTTTTAGGATTTTCCAACCATAAACTACGGAAATCAGGTGCATTTTAAACTTGGCTGAATCACTACCTTCAGTTTGGCTGTACTGTCTATCACCCCGCTGAATCGTACTCGACAGTGACCTGCAGTGGGACCAGCATGCTCGCGGTAAGACCTTGTTTGCGACATCTTGCCGAATTAATTCGTCGTCTTGGCCCATAAGCGACGTGCCACTGATTACGTTTGACTTAGGGCGTTATGGCATTGCAGGCATTCATGCAAGGCGTTGGTTCATGCATGAATCCAGAGGTTCTGACTGCGGATGCTCCGTCTATGGACCTGGTGCGTCGTGGAAAGCGCCGAGGGGCTTCAGTGACGTGATAAGTCTGCAGATGGGAACAGTTGAATGCAAGCTGTGGAAGCGTGATACACGGTTAAGTATAATAGCGCATTTAAACGTAGATGGAAAATTGACAAACTTAGCTAAGTTTTTGTAAACAGTGATAGTGGGTCTCAGTCCAGGGAAACATTTGGACATGTAAAGGGCATTGAATTATTAACAGGACAGTTTAAATGAGGTAGTTTAGGGATGAAATTAATGTTGTGAATAAGGTGGGGAATAAAAGCTCATGGAGCCGGTCAGTGAGGTGACGTTTGTGGGAATGACTTATTACTTAATTATTTCAAGCACGCTTGGGAGTGGTTTGTACTTGGAAGGAACTCGTTTAGCTAGGCCTCCGATGCCATGAAGGATTGTTAGTAACGAGCTACACGACCAATTCTTGCCATTAAACTGTACAGAAAACATTATTGTGTCGACAGATTACCGACTAAGACTCTTAAAATTCAAGGGAAAAGCAGTTCAATCCTGAAAGAAGCCGCAGTTATAGCGTTTACTATTCTGGAGAATTGACAGTGGTTCAGAATTTTTAATATTATTTATTTTGAGGCTAATGTGTGTAAATTAGTCAGCGCCAAATAAAAATCCTTTGATCCAGCCGGAAAGCTGATAATGAAAACAGCAGTAGGCAAATTTGCAACATTAAATAGTTAATTTTGTAACCCAGGTATTCCAAAGTCAAAAAATAAACATGAAAAGGATGCGATCAGTTTATCAGCGGCGTGATCAAAGTTTTAGGAAGTGCTAACTTTTGTTCTGGAATTCGCGCATGCCACAGCTAGCAGACAGTTTTGACGTTTAAGAAAAAATAACTGTAAATTATTCTGTGGGATAGTGGGAAAAATTTCAGGCACATATTGAAAATTTCGTGGGTAAACTATTGTAAAGCAATCGAACGCAATAGTCAGTCTCTCTCATACAGTGAGAAGCTGAAGCAGGAAGCTGAAACATCAGGCGATGGCGTCTACTTCTTCTGAGTTAGGCGAGTCTTTGGTGTTAAGTGTCTTACTTATGTGAAAACCTCACGCAGACGAAATAGCTGCGCTAAATTTCTTCGAAACATTTTGATGGAAGAACCAAGAGTGCAAGCATAATTTCCTCACTCGAGGTAGACGCGGATGCCGAGCACAACGAACGCCAGTGTCTTGAACATGCCAAGCCCGTTGTGTTATGGAGCCTACGTGTGCTACTTCCCTAGGCAAAGAAGGTCTCTAGGGGCCAATAAGCTGATTTATTCGTTTTAGTAATAGGACTTTTGGGAGCACTAGGAAGGACAAAGAAACAACAAAATTGAATCAAAGTGGACTAAGTCTTTCCAAAGGTGATAGGTATGATTTTATTCAGGTAGACGAAAGATATTGCACCTTCCGAAGGAGGTGTAACTGATTTTTCATATGCCGTATGTGCGGTAGTTGGATGAAAAACTTTGGGTTTGAAATTCATTTACTTCTAAACCAAGCTGTGATTTGCTGCCTCAATATACAAGGAATTGGTAGAAAAGTTTTTATTTTGGGAAAATACCCCTTTTCTTGTGTACATTTTTGAATCTGGTACTCCATTTCGCCATCAAATGAATGGGAGCTGTAGAGTCAAATGTAACCTGTGCCCAAACGAAAGATTATTTGGTTGGTTAAAGTTTAGGCCAATAGACGTCCGCCCAACTCAGTTATCTGCACGTTGATCGCTGTGCTCGCTTCACCTATCTTGAGTAATTTATAAGTGGTGCCTAACTATATATGCCTATTAATGCATGACTCGTCTGAGAGCATTGCCTCCAGGAGCTCGTGGCCCTTCCTTTATGGGCGTTAGTTAACGTTTAGAGTTTTCTCCCATCCTGTGTCCTAGGCTAACTTTGCTCGTCTGCCCACCACCAACTGGTAGCCACTTATACGGGCGAAGAGATAGTTATCGGTTTGGCAATAAGTGACTGCATCCCAACGGGTACACAGTATTTTGAAGACATTTTCATTTATGTGGAAATTACCAACCGTGGCCTTATGGTGTTCCAGTGGGAGGGAAAAATAGTTGTAGGACTCTGCTCGATCTGTATCTGGGGCTTTTTACAGTTTTTCAACATGTTCAGGTACATTTTTTTGCAAAACGACGGGTGCAAGCCGGTTGGTTTTGGCTCCAGAGTGGTCGTAGCTCCGGAAATACCTTTTCTCTTTAAAAACTTTAGGTCGCACACGTTGACGGACAAATTCAGGAGGATATCCATGCTGGGGAAGCAGTTTGAGAATGCATTTTATTTGCATTAGTTGATTTATGTTCACCGATCGCTAACAGAAGTCACTCATTCCGATCTACTTTGAGGCTCACTCTCGAGCCCCGCCAGCAGCCATACATCGGCTAGTAGAAGAAAAGGCAGATGAATATTGGCAGCAAAGACAAGGGTGACTAGAATGGCCATTTCTGGCTTATAAACTGTCGTCAGCCAGTCATACCCAACCCAAGGCGGTGCACCCCCCACATCCACCTGGGGTTGGGTATGACTGGCTGATGATGGCTAATAAGCCAGAAATGACCATTCCAGTCTCCCTTGTATTTGCCGGAAATATTGAAATGTATTTTACCTCTGTGTCGATTTTGATGCCGTCTTTTGTGACTAACCTGTGAAATCACTCTTAGTCTGCAGATATGAGCATCAGTTAGCAGTGAGGAGAAGACACCGTCTATCCCAAAACGGTCATATACACACACACACACACTGGTGGGCGCGCTTTTGAAATTGAGCCACATCTTTTCTGCTCTCCATTCGCATGTAAATCCTTTCATATAATTTTAACCCTATTTGTTTATTCGAACAACAAAAATGAGGTCATCAGCGAACGACGCTGGCACCATTCTGAAAGAAGTCCAAATTGATCGATATTTTGAGACGCATTCAAGATTCTTCACAGTGAATGGAGGACCTTTTTAGCTGAAATATTTGGAATTTTACTTTCAAAATAAAGCGTCGTTCTCTCTCTCGCTCCTCAAAACGTTCACAACATAGAT
The DNA here is from genome assembly GCA_017591395.1 of Schistocephalus solidus. NCBI lineage: Eukaryota > Metazoa > Platyhelminthes > Cestoda > Diphyllobothriidea > Diphyllobothriidae > Schistocephalus > Schistocephalus solidus. The sequence goes on from WEDG01003003.1 coordinate 161,566, forward strand.
CGGTAGATAACTCGGGTTGAAGACGCCTGCCCAGCAACAAGGGGCTCGAATTCCTACTGGCAGTACATTCGGATGAAGAGTGCATCAATAGGCAGATCGATCTAGATGTCACATGCGTACTCGTCAAAGACCGCAACCAATGCCCACAAGTTGACGAGCTATATTTGACGTGCATTGACTCGAGATTCGACCAAACACAAAATAGATGGAACAGAATTGTGTGTTAAGCACGGTTTAACAGTTAACCATTTCGTACATCAACCATCCGTATGACGGTGAGCTGTGGAACCAGATTCAACAACCGACACAATAAAAGTCGTTTCGTTCCCAATGAACTCACTCTTTTGCTAATTAGATTTCTTGAAATGATGATTATTCTGTATTTTTACAGGCATAACATCTAGCCCACACATGTCTTGTTGAACGCTCACCTTTGCGAGATAGGTTACTAATAAGCGTTCATCTGCTGGGAATCAGCCTTTGCCTTGTAATGACGTTTAAAATCCGTATCGAACAAAGTCAACGTTGGAGGTCATTTTAGCACGCAATTTCTCTGGGGAATTTCTGAAAGCAAAAAAGAGGTTTTCCAGGAATAAAGGAGATATATGTTCGACAGTAGTCAAACCTGACCGATAGGTGACCTGGAGGTGAACTCGGGTAATCCAAATGTGAAACTTGGCTTACGCACTTGCCAACAGTGACCTTCGGATCCTGAATTTCCCCAGTTAGGCAAGGGCACATGAATACTTCGACAGCTTGATTAATTCAAATTAAAGTTATGAAAAAGGTGATGGAGCACTATTTCGTTTTGTTTCTAACAATTATTAGGTTGCTTTACATGTAAATCTTCGTTGGCATTTATTCCATTACACAGCCTCGTAAAAAGAAAGGACAAGAGAAAATTTGTTTAAATCTAAAGGTGAGGTTGACCGGAATTTTTGGACAACCGCCCCTGGAGAGTAGTTATTAAGCGTTTTACAGTGATCAACATCACCACCGAAGGACTCTCATATTATTAACACGATAAAAATCGCCAAAACAATGCCTATTGAAAACACAAATAAACGTTAAATTTAATTGAGGTGAAATTCTATTTTTTAGTGCGAACGGAAACAGAGAATCAAACTGTACAGGTTCAGCGTTTGTGTGTGCCAGTAAGTAAGATGACTGCAATATACTGAGATATCCAAAATAGTCTTAACAGCTTGAAATTTAACAGTCACCTCTATTTACCTGACAAACTCGACTTTTTTGCTGCAGTTCCTAAAACAGTTGAAATATACTGCGGTATACCTACCGATAAAAGGCTCAAGTAGATCACGTTTCAAGCTCTCTCTGGGCTTCAGGAATTCTCAAACTAGGTTCTTAAATCACAACGAACACAAAAACCCCATACCGAATTCCCTAAGGCTTAAAAGTTTGGAGTCTCTGAGCTTCTTTTCTGAATTTTATGGCAGACCGGAGCAAACATGGTTCACAAACTACCGTTCCAAAAATTCATAACGTCGTAAGATACTGAGGAAGCCACCACTGGGTACTGAAAAAGCAACAACAAATTCAACTATATCGTCGAGGGCACCCAGGATTCGAACGAAAGCACAGATCCGCCAGCAGAAACACAAGCCAACAACAATCGAGGGAACTAGGCACCAAATTCACTAAATAAGCTTGGCAGCTGGCATCTGAAAAGGCGTACGCGTGATCAAGCAGAGGTGAAAATAGCTATATCACAAGTTCTTTCAAGCCCATTTAGTCAACATGAACCACGGGATCGATGCCAAAGAAGCCTTTCAGTTTGTCTACCGGACACCAGCAAACAACTCTATAGGTCTGCGCTAACGGTGGCTAGGCAGTAAGCAGAAAATCCAGCAGAAGACGTTAGTGCAGGCGTCCCGCAGGCAGTGAGCGTCGTCACTCCACAACCCCCACCCCCCCCCCCCCATCCTACGCCCTGACGACTGTCCGCCTGTTTGACACAACGCTTACACCCTACTCCCAACACCACCCCATCCAGGCCCAACGAACACAACACTCCGACTTCAGTCTGTGGACGGCGTGGGAACGAGGAGTGTGACCGACAAATGGAGGCGGATAAGCGAGTCGCGGGTTCATGTTGCAGAAAGATGAACGAAGGATCGCTGGGACAGTAGGCATATTAGCCAAACCTTTCGGAATCGAAAAGAAGGTAATCGTCATCCTCATCATCATCGTCGTCATCCTCCTCCTCGTCATGATCATGATCATCATCCTCATCATCATCATTATTATTATCCTCTTCCTCACAACCACCACCATCATCATCATCCTCATCATCATCCTCCTCCTCCTCCTCATCATCATCATCATCATCAGCATCATCAACAACAACAACAACAGCATCAAATACTGACCCAGCCTCATCGCAATCGCTACCCCCTCTACTCTACGTTACCCTTCCTCCTTGTTTGGTTATAGATACTGATTATTTATTATTGTTTTCTCACAGAATCAGACGATGTCCTCCCATAAGAGTCCGAAATCTCAGGCTAATGCACGTACTGTCGCGCGTTCATCCCCTTTGTAGGATACGTAACCCCTCAAGACACAAATAAACTCTGTTCAGGGCTCACTTATTTATTCGCCCTGTAATTGTACTAGCCTGCTAATTTATTAATAAAAGCATATGTTTGTAAATGGACATTTCTTCTAAATATATTAGCCATACATCCCTCGCGCGAGATTGTAAACCCATAGCCCGAGACAGTAAAAGAAAAACCTGATAAAGGCAAATTAATGGAAAATGCTACTTCAATCAACTGACATCATTTTTCCCTGAACAACGACCTAAGACGAGACCGGAATGCACTGAATGTGGCTGGGAGTCGATTCGGGTTCGTTAAAGGTGATAAGACAGTAAGAGTATTCGATTAGGCAATCTTTCGAATACCACAGCAGATTATCAATCATCCCCTGACGAGATGAGATATCAGGCAGACCAATCACTAAACTCACCGTGTCAGGTGGTCAGTGATGATCAGTCCTGGAAGTGGAATTTAACATATATTTTCTTTTGATCTTCCGCTTACATTTTTGCAGTCAACAGTAGACTCAGTAGTTCAAATCGTCATAAACTTAACACAATTCTTTCAAATGGTTTCACATTCCTATAAATCAACCCCAACGTGCTTGCTGTTTATGCATGTTTTCTGTAAAATATGTTTAAATTTAAAAGCACATCGGAACTCAATGGAAAAAAGTTCGCACTATGTAAATAATCAATTTATATTGGACCTGATTAAGCACGTGTTCGGAAATAATCTCATTCAAAAGTAGGCATCATTTCTTGATTGAAATATCAATATTGCACCGCTATCTAAGTAATCCTTTTTGAATGAAAACGCCTTTAAAACCTGGCATTACTTCTTCAAGGTGGCAGTTAAATTCTGTGTAGATTTAAATGAATATCAAAACTGTTTGCTTTAGGGTATCCAAATTTGTATCGGCCAAAAATCAATATTTTCTACATATTTTTCTAATACAGTGTTTTACGGGGTGACAGCTGATCGTCGGAAAGCGATGCGAAGTTTTTTTCGTGAGAGAACCACCTGTTGGCCACAAAATATACGATCGCTTTCCCTACTCGCATGTGTTTTCATTGACATCAGTGGACGAATTGGCTTATAGGTTGAGCAGACGTTTATCGGATATGTGTATTTCCGAAAAAGGTGCAATTTGAACTTCGTAGGCCTTCGAATTTACGAAAAATGCAGCCTACTGCAAACAAGCAGTCCATTGAGACAATTTAATATAAAAAGTTATCATTTGCTTTGTTTTATTTGAAGTTCGTTTTCCATAATAAATGAGCTTTTAAAATTTTCCGCTTTCGCCTCATAGCGTCTCCTGCAGCCCCGTGCATGTTTGTATATTCCAGGACAGTGAGACTTTATCATGTTTCGATTTACGCATTTATAGTTCAAGGGAACTACGAATATTTAGACAGGAGAGAGGTAATCTAAAATCCTATTTCAAATACTATTTGGGCTTTGTCATAGGACCAGGGTTGAGCATTTAGTAAAAAATTAGTTCATTTCATGTGTCACTTTAATAGGATCAGCTAGTGCTACATAGCTACTGAGATACCTTTCGAGTTCGTTGAAAGCATGAAAAACCTCGACCAGAACGGGATGACGATGTTTTCACTGGATGTCTCGTCTCTTTTTACGAAAGTGCCAGTCAAGGAGACAGTTAACTACATCTGTGAATTCATTACTTCCAGCCAAAAAGATATAGGAATACCAGTGAGGGCGCTCAAGGAAGTGTTATTAAAATGTACCTTGAACGTGCAATTCCTATTTAACAACAACTTGTACAGACAGATAGACGGAGTAGCTATGGGCTCACCCCTTGGCTGACTTCAGGCGAATATTTCCATGGGCAAGCTAGAAGCTTTACAGCTTCGTCCGCTGATAAATCGTCTAAAATATTGTAGTTGCTACGTGGATGATAACAATGCAGTTGCATCTGAAAAAACTGACATTTAAGCTATAATTGATACCATAAACCAGGCGCACCCATCAATCAAAGTTACACTGGAAGAGGAACAATCCGGATCGCTCCCTTTCCTGGACGTGGCTCTGAGTAGAAGGCCTGACGGGAGTATTCGAAGTAGTGTCTATCGTAAAAAGACATGGTCCGGACAATACACCCACTTTGGGAGTTTTAAACCGCTGCACTTTAAGCGTTAATTTTTTGCGCTGTCTGACAAAAAGGGCGAAAAGGATCTGCTCATCCGATATCATTGCATGGACAGGCTTCCTATACATTTACAACTTCAGTTTACTCCACTAGGTCAATTTTTCACACTTTCGAAATGCGTACCTATTGTAAAAAATAATTAGCATTTTTAAACAATGTAATGTTAATTTGTAAACAACAAAATAGCCATAAATTTCCTTACGATCGGTTCTTTCTTGTTGTAAAATTATGGTGGACGCTGTGTGCGCTGATTTCGCGAAATGGGCCATATCTCTTGAAATCAATCAGATTTCCTGAGTTAGGACACCTACTGTATTTGACTTCGTTAAACAATGATATAAATGTAAAGACCTGATGAGAATTCATCGAAAGCTAACGTTTGCTCTCCAAATTGTCTTTTTGTATGCATTTTTGTTTCACTTCAAAACCTCACTCGAAAAATGCGGCTACTAAAATACTTTGCATTTTTTCTATATATTTGTGATGCCCATACCTATTCAAATAGACTTTTATATAAAAACTTACCAGAGCTAGTATTTTTTTGAATTAATTGGATAAAAATTACGTCTGCTTCAAATGTTATACCCAGAGGATGGTTATGTTTATGTTTTACCAACTTTCCCTTTTCCCAAAAAAGTTTTAGACCCAGCAGCCGTTTGGTTTGTGCTAAGGTTGTTCAATCTACAAGCCATATGCCTTATTTGTAAGGAATATCATAAATTCAAAAATTCACAAACAAATATAATGCTCATAATCTATTGCAATGGATTTGGGCTACTCTATATACCTCATGAGGGACATTATTAAGCAAACCGACCCAAGTCGATTTGAATGGGCACTATCCAGCCCCAAAATTTCAGCATTGTTTTGTATCTGAAATATTTTGGGATTATGCTCCAAGATAATAAATATTATGATTCTACGAATTAATCATTCTCAGTCTAAACACACTTTTAAATTTTGGCTTACATTGCATGAGATCGGTCAATGACTATAGGTTGCTGCTACATTGTGCAAATAGCATATAAGAACTTAAAAACCTTACGTTAATATTGACTGTTTCGCAGAAGGAGAAAGTGTCACTTAGATCCGAGGAGTAGATAACCGAATCCCCGGAGTCAGATGAAGATGGTCGGCTGCTAGACAGCTAAAAAAAAACACGGAATACTGGCTAAGATAGATGCGCCACTGATTAGAAAACAAATTGACACCAATTCGATTTAACCTTCCGACGCACATGGGGCCGAAGATGGTAGACCATTGAGGGCTGTTTTATGGTATTGTCAGTGCTAGCATATATTTACATACTGTTAACAGTGTACGTAATAGGCAAACATACATTTAAAACAAAGACAAGGGAGAGACGCCCAAAGGAGAACAAAAACAGTGAGTCCGTAAACCGCTCGGTGAGTGACACGAAAGTAAGAAGCAGTGTAAGAAATTGTATCTGTTAAGTTAGATCTGGTTGACAAAGCTAGAACTATCTTGAATTACATGAAAATTTCAATGCAGACAGCATTGAATATTTGAAAAAGTACACTATTCGCACTCGAAAGAAATTAAAATGCTAATAATTATGAAGGTGAACAAATGTTTCGTAAAAATGATTACAGGAAGCTAAAACAAATACGCAAAGTAAATAAAATGTGCCATAAAGACGTAAAGAAACTGGAAATAGCAGAATGCATCATTCTCTAGGAAAGAAGAAGGAGATAGCAGTAGATATTTCCTTTTCACTTGAGTATTTAGCTGCAAGGGTTTAATTATCTGAAGAAAACGCCGAAATTTATTCATCCATGTCGATTGCAGTGTCAGGGAAATGAAACAGGGGCAGGCTTTGATCTCAAGTGTAAATATTTTATATTCAAATCAAAATGTCTTCGTACAAATTTGAAAGAATCACACAGGACAGATTGCAGGCTTATCGCACATCCTAATATTCCGGACAACTTATATTATATGTAAGAGTGACATCAATCACCACAGTGACCGCAGTCAGTGGTAGACAATCAAGCCTGTTATTCTTCACTGCGCACATAGGGAGAGGAATAATGGGCCCTGTACGCAGAGCGTAACCTGTTTTAAATTATCTTAGGAATAAACATATTTAGCAACTCTCCTTTACATCTTTGTGAACAGGTCGACCAACAAAACCTTTAATTAAGCAGTATTGAGGCCTTCAGAATAATACCAGCTTCCGTAATTATTTTTGCCTCTTGAGCGAAAGAAAACCCTATGGCCGATAACTAAAATAAAAGGAGTTAGTGTTAAACAGCAGCATAATCTTCTGTTAGACCAAACGTAGATGATTTTCTGAACATAAGCCTATGTGGAGTAAATACACCTTCAAAATCCTTAGGTGACCTTGGAAACGAAGGAAAGTGACGAGTTACATCCTGTCCAGTAGTTGTCTTATACCGACAAAATAAGCTACCTGTGCTTTGCTAAAAACCTCAACATGGCTTGTGTCAGAAATATATCACAGTTCCTGCTTTGTCCAAAGCAGTAGCAGTACTCGCTGAAAGCTACCTTTTGCAATCACGGTGGATTCAAGGGTTTCTTACTATTTAATTCTATCAAGTAGGTATTTGAGGCACAGGTATTCGCATCCGCCTGGCTGGCCGGGAAACAAAAGTCGAACGTTGCAGTGAAACACAAACTTAAACGACGTTTTTTTCTCTCTCTCTCTCTTTTCAAAGGCAAACGCATAAATTCAATTCAAACTGCAGTTTTTGCCTCGCAATCTAACACAACATTCGATGGGACCATGCACATGCAATATTACGTTTATAGTTCACTTGGATATTTGTCAGTGCTTACATGACACACGTGAGAAAAAAATAAGTCGGGAGGTAGGCACTGTCACTGACTTGTGTCTCCTTTTCATTTGTTGTAGCCTACTATCTGTCATGCTATCAGTACCACTTAAAAAAGGGAAATTGTTAAAACGGCTTTTGGAGCTCCCAATAACAACGTTGAAAGAACATATTGAAAGATGAGACTCGATGGTATAATTTAAAGTCGTACACTGCGGACAAGCAAAATCACGCACTTTCTTATCAGGCCGAGCCTCGTGGGCAGTCAGAAATTAATGTTCACTGTAGAGCGTCTTTAGAGTTACTCTTCTTTCTTCGTCTGCCATCAACCAAAAGACGGTAGAATAGCAAAAATATTTTATGAGAATTCCTATTGGAAGCTTAAAATCCAAAATTGAAATATTGAAGGACTTGTAGAGGGGAGGAGGCGTTGATCGTTCATATTTTAATTAGTCATAGGGCAATGCAGGGCAAAAGGCCTCTTTGTCCAAAGGGTAGACGCCTTTAGTAAATCCGAGAAACAGTCGTACGCACCTGTTCCTTTGACTATTCATACGCTTGGGTAACGCCGGTAGACATTGTTATCATACCATGCATAATAGTGAAGACAACAGAGATAATAAAATATGAAAATTTTTCGCTTGAGCCACCTCTCCTAGTTTTAATGTTGGCTGGTAAATACACATTTCCACCTTATTAATACTATTTTTCGGATTTTTTTCAATACAAATTATCGTCGAAGATCATAGTTAACGGATGATACTTACCGGATAATTTGAACTTCTCTATCGTTTACCCAGATATTTAAGTTTGCGATTACATTTACAAATCAGTTGGTATATTTGATGAAAATGACGCATAATAATGCTGACAGTGGGACGCTGAAAAGACAGCCACTGTGTTACAGGTGGCCCTGAGTTACATTTAAGAGAGTTGTGAATTAGGGTTGCAGTAAGCATTATGAGGGCTGAGATCGCAGTAAGAATAGCAGTAAGGGTGAATGGTAGTACAGTTGGCATTAGCGTTAAGGTTCGGACAGAGGGACAGGTCCAAGCATACTGTGTATGACGGATCAGATGAAAAAATACTTGTTTTCATCCATGGGCTTACTTAAATTGTTACAAACTCAAGACTGCAGAGAAGAGGACTGCATTGAGTCGATCGAAAATAATATAAAACTTGCCTCCCTTACTAAAAGAGATTCGTAAACTTCGTTTGACCCACTTGAGAAAAACTAGGTGGCCTCGGTGGGATTCGTAGCCACGCCAGGAAGAGATAGGCTTTAGTACAGCCAAAGCCCGAACCAAATGAGTTACGAGTCCCCACCGGGAGCCATGAGTTTAATCAAACGTTGTCCAAGTTACCCGCCCAGCCTACTGCAACATATGGAATAAACCAATTCTGATACAGCAAGCTGTCTGCCCAAGCAGGATTTCCTAAGCAATCAATCAATCTAGAATTCACCAGATGACTATCACGCACAATTAATTGGGAAAGGATTTTGGCAGATTTAAATAACTCATTTCACCCACTTGTGAAAAACGTGGTTGCCTCAGTAGGATTCAAATCCATGCCAGCAATGGGAAGGCTTTAGTACAGCCAACGCTCTAGCCACCTGATCTACGAGACCCTACACGGAGATGATAGTTTAATCAAACTTTGGCAAAGTTACCCATCCAGCCTTCTGCAACGAATGGAATCCACCAAATCTGATACAGCAAGCTGACTGCCCAAGCAGGATTTCACAAGCAATCAATCTAGAATCCAGCAGATGACTACCACGCACAATTAATTTGTAGAGGAGTTTGGCAGATTTGAATAATTCCTTTGGCCCATTTGGTCAAAACCGTTGGCTGTTGGCTGTACTAAAGCCTTCCTCTTGCTGGTATATGTTAGAATCCCACCAATGCCGCCAAGATTTTAATGAGTGGGTCGAATCAATCATTCAAATCTGCCAAAATTCTTTACCTATTTGTAAATTTGTCAGCGTATTACCTGTAGGACACAGTTTCGATACGCGGAGCCGTCTCTGCAAACGCACCGAGGAGGTGGCCAGGTGATCGTCGAAATCGTTATCGTACATCATTAGCATAGAATACAGCCGAAATATTTTCCTTCACACATGCAGCTGATGTCCTGGGCTTGCAGATCAATGTGGAATGCATATTTATTTATATTGTTGACCCGATTTTAGTGGAAAATATTAAGAACTGACCTCAGACGAAGAATTGTCCTTTCGAGCTTATTTGCCGACTTCAGTTAGGCATATTCTAATCTAAGATCCTGGGCAGCCTAGGCTCTGAACATGAGCCTTCTACTTTACCACTATAGTAAAGGGTTTGTCTTCTGTCCGTTGCAGCCGGATAAATCCGGAGTCACATGGGAGCGGTGATCGTGGTCCAACTTGGCTGCCGGAAGGAATTGGACGTTTGGGGGTCTGTTTGAACCCAACATGGTAACAAGGCACTGCACGCCTTCCGTTAGAGGCCTTTTAATTTACATGCGTAAGTATATTTAAAGTAAGACATCTTAGGCACAGAGTCATGTTATCCGTTCATTTAAAGTGTCCAAAAGATGATCCAAAAAGGAACACAGAGAAACAAAAATGCGCAGACAAACTGTGGAATGGATAGAACCCATCTCACCTCATCACATTCTTTCAGACGAGTGATTAGAACTCGTGCGGGAAAACTCGCCAGTTTGAGTTTTTGGACTGCCTCTTCGTAGGGTGTCGTGTAAAGATTATCCTTGTTCACCTGATGGCAAAGGAATAAATGGAAACGCATATAAGTTGGGGAGGCTTCAACTTGCCACCTACTCTGGCCTTCAATCGGACTGCTTGCACGGCCCCACGTAGGTTAAGCTGGACTTACTTCATCATTAACGAAAAGATCCTGCCCAAAATGGCTCGTAAAAATATTCGCTAAGGAGTTATCTTTCACTAAAAGCAAACAGTGAATGAAACGGTCGTTTAATAGTGCTCGCTAACCCTCGCTGCACTGACCACACGTGCTTTCCTCTACCTCACCTGAGCCCTTGTCAAGAAAGCGTCATGGGGACCAGAGACAGGATCGGGTGTATTCCGTCTATGCGTGTCAGACAGGCCTGGTTTGCGCACGATGGGCCAGTATTTCACATTAACAACAACGAATTGTATCGGATCTCGCCTGAGTGGGAGTGTCATAGAGACCATAGTAGGAAGGGACAGTTGCGGCTTGACTCTTCGTCCTAAGAGGGGGAACCAGTGATGCCGTCATGTTGGCCCTTACTTTAGTGCATCGTGTTATATTCGAGCGCTTCACGTTTTCATAGATATGAATATGCGCTGAGTACTGTGGGGATGCAGTCCCCATAACAAACCCCAGATTCTCTCTTCCCTTTCCGAGGTGGCCACTATTCAACGGGGAAGTTTGCACTTAGGTGGCTGACAGAGCTTATCAGCCCATCTACGCGTGCTACACATGACCTGATCTCCAAACAACATACCATGTACACCTTTGCACATCTAAACGTGTATGCTTCCCCCTGAAGGCGAATAGAATAAGGCAATTCTTAAAGTTTTCGGTAGGATTTAGGTTCTGATCAGGATTAATTCTAATGCTTGGTTATGGTTTAATGTTTGGCATAAGACGCGCAAGTAGGTATTCTATCTGAAACGTAACGCAGTGTCATCTGTATTTCGGTAGCAACATTTCTGCGCCTAGTCCTGTAGATGGACCAATAACCTATTCCGACCACACTGTTGTACCCTGAAGGTAACGCTGCAACTTATAAATGCTGAGAAGGTTTTTTCCACTTGAAGGGTAAAAATTTCCAGCAGTTCTCCCTAGCATCGCTCTGGCATGCCCCTTCCTAACCCTTTTCCAACCACTTCAAATGATTAACCCCCAAAGAGCAGCAGGGAGAAGATCAGTTCAGCCTTTTAAAGTTTAATTTGCTCATCACCTTCTTTCAACAGTTATTCTTATTCGCAAACTGCCGAATCATTTGACTTGTGAATAACTACGAATAATGTCTGAAAGTTCAGTCGAATCCGGGAGTTTTCAAATAAGCGTTTTGTAAGATATCCACTTTTCCTATCGATCCTTTGGACGTTTTAATAAGTTTACCTTCTGTTATGCCATCTTACAGCTTTATGTCACTTCGAACTTGAGTTTAGATATTTTTTATGGCACGATTTCCAAGTGCGCTAGATGTGATTAGAAGGATAGACAGCTACAACCGTTTATAACTTATTTTTCAATAAGAATAGGGACCCAACATACCTAAGTTGTCATTTTCTTACCGAGCGAAAACTGGCACTCTCGGACCGATATCTTCGGAATGGCACAGTGTAAATGGACTGCCTTTTAGGGAGCAGATCCGGCATCTACAATGCGTATTTCCAAACAATCTGCACCGCCCCTAATCTTGCACTACCGTTTGCGTTAGGCGAATGAACCTTTAAATTCCGATCCTTTTTAAAAGGAAAACTACATAGTACACTGCCTTGTCTGGAGATAACGTAGACACATTTTAGGCACGTTGGCCTAGAACTTTGCAAAAAAACTGCATTGAGACTTATGTGCAGCTTCTTGTTTAAACTCCGGTATGGGTCTAGCTGCAACCTGTTAACAAGCGTCAAATTCCGTGCTGACATTTTGAAACATCACTGCGCAAAATATTTGCCAGTTTGCGTGAAATTTCAGGACACTTCGTGCCATTCCCTGGGAGGGCATCAGGCTGCTGCAGTAACGGCTAAAGTAAGACCTCTTATCTTAAGTTTCCTAAGCTGGTTGTGAGTAGATTGCCAACTTAGTGTAAATATTCCGCTACTGCTTTCTATCGAAAATAGTAACTGATACTTGCTACTATCCCGAAGAGAGGATGTGGCAAGAATGAGTCTGCTTGTGCATCAGCAACAGGTGGAAGCGGTCGAGGGGAACAAGGGTGGATTTGCCTGCCATCCATCATCGGAGGTAGTACTGACACGGATCTCTGCCGTCCAGGTGTGTCTTTGACCAAAAAAGTGACATCAATTCAGCCACCACATTGATAAGCGTTCTTCGGCGTCCGAAATGACATCTGGCGCACTTGAGATGGGTTTCGGCTTTGCGGGGCAACGGTTATGCAGGCCCGTCGGTTTTGTTTCCAGTGTCGAAAATCTTCCCCTCCACATTGGGTCTCCTTTTTTGCCTATTGCCGACAGCTGGCCATTCTTCCGTCCGCAGAACATTTACAACTAACGCATCCACTGGAGCAACATTTAGTCAAGGTTTTAATGGTGATAAGGCTCAAGGTGCCATTCCCAGGTGAACGAAGATGACACGAATAGGCCCGCACGGACCTTCTAATGGTGAGCGAGATGTCCTATCTAGGCGCATGCAGCCTTCACGTGTTCGTGAGTTCTTGTTCACATGGCAGAAAAGACAAGCACGTGTGTTGCACGCGCAGATGGTGGTTTTAGTACCACGTCAGTCAATACATCCAATCTGAAGGGACTTGGGTTTGTGGCTGGTGCATTCAAGAAGTAAAAAGGAGGCAACACCAACGCAGTTCAGACATTACTTTGTAAGCAAAAAATTTAAAGTGCTTGCCACTACCACACGCATTTAAAATTGGAGTTCACATGCCCGCCATCTAGCAGGATAATTTAGTAATGTGACACGGGGATCATACTATGGTGCTTTCTTTTGTTGTGGTCTTTAAGCTATCGTGGATGCCAAATGATGTCAATGGATGACCCCACGCCAGTTCGTCCATTGTGCCTAATTTCCTCTTCAATGGGCTCCCTTACAACGGATTGGGATCCGTCTGGGTAGAGTTAAACACTCACAAAACCCAAAAAAATAGTCACGACATTTCCAACAATCATAGTGTGAACAGAGGCCGTCTAATGGGTTAACTCGCTTCTGTGCAGCACTGAAGTTCAGGTTGCTATTACTCCATTTTTTAGGTAAACAGCAGCATAGCGACTTCATCCTATACATACTGCAACGCCCTGTGTACTAATTACCCGTATCTAAATAAGGTTTCGAGTTGGAATCCGAAACATCAGGTAAATTAATTTCCTGACCCAGCTATTACCTCTACTTCTTCTCGCTTGCTTCCTTGAACTCACATTTTTGCTTGTAGCAGCAACAACTCCACTGCCCTCTCGCTTACGTGAGAGGTGAGCCCACCAGCCCTCTTGAACGTAGTCTGGTAGGCCTGGAGGTAAGAATGACGTCGTGCGTGATGGGCTGTTAAGTTTGCGTGTCAGTAAGCCTACCCATATTCCTTGCCTTCATGGCTCTGTCTTGCTCTCGAGGCAGAGGGTAAGGAACATAAAAAAACAAAGAAGACCTGAAAGTGGTATCGGGCTCAGTGACTGACAAAGTAGTGCATCCCATCTACGCGTGCTGCACACGACCCGCACAGGAAGCCATGTTTTACATACGGGACTCAGAGGCTCAGAGTCCACATGCGTGAACGTGCCATAGAGACAAATAGCCACGGACAAATAAGACCAGACTACTTCGCTGTATTAAAATGGTGCGAGCGGCAACCTTTAAGTATCAGGTCTCGTCGCATGCGACTACCAAGCTGTTGAACGTATTATCTTATCGATCTCGTAATACAAGGTCTACTTTATTATGCTCATAATTTCAAATTTTTTCCTATAATATCATCGATCACTCAGCTTTACTCCACTTTCCTTTGAAGCCTTTTCAGCTATCCAGGAAACCCTAGTATTGTTATTATCATAATAATTTTGTGCATAAATTCTCTTTAAATAACTGTATTTATTATGATAGATCTGTATCATTTAGCTCCTTGGAATGCAGATGTTTTACTCTTCTGTTTCCTTCATCCACTATGGTCAATCATCAGTCACATGCATTTTTCAAATAACTTATTCCAGAAAAACCTTTCTTGAAACAAAATAGTAATATTCAAAAGACAATTTGGCGAGCATACGTTAGCTTTTGATAAATTCTCATCAGGCCTTTACATTTAAATCACTGTGTAACTAAGTCAAATATGCGGGTAAGTAGAACAAAGTACGATTGTGAGGGTGGGTGGAGGGAAGGGGAAAGAAACAAAATTGCGGTCCGTTTTCTGATCATGGTCAGAGGAATGGTGGCCGCTGGGACAGGTAATTAGATGCGGGTGGCTAAATTGGTGGCTTTCGGCCACGGTAATTTCGGTGCCTGTATGCAGTTCTTTTGAGCGCACAGGACCGGTTTGCGTAGCCTGATTGCAGCTGCTTCTGCCATAGCCAACAGATGCTGTCCAAGGAATTTTGAATAGGTTGAGGGGACCTTGTAAATTGCCCGGCTATTTATACAGTCACCGCAATTTCCGTGGCCGGAAGCCATCTAATTACCTGTCCTGGCGGCCGCCATTTCTCTGACCATGATCAGAAAACAGACCGCAATTTTGCTTCTTTCCCTCTCCCTCTACCCACCCTCACAACCGTACAATTTGTTCTACTTACCCGCATATTTGACTTAGTCACACAGTGATATAAATGTAAAGGCCTGATTAGAATTTATCGTAAGCTAACGTATGCTCACCAAATTGTCTTTTAAATTGTTAAATGGGAATTTTCGCTGCTCTAAAATAGTAATAGAAAACTTTGCAGTTTGACCTTACTCCAAGCATACTCATGACTACTATAAGTTACAAAAATTACCTTCGTGACGAGGCAAATAGGCGTCAGAAAATTGGCTTACCCGAAGTATCCAATCTCCCTCTCGGATTTGTGGGTTGAGAGAAGACGCGTCGACTTTGGTGACGATCAGCTGATGGACCATCCCATCAATTCTGTCAGTATAAGTTTTACCTGGGGGAAAAACACGGTTGCAATTTTTATTTTTTTAATGTGTTAACAACTTAAAAGTTTGTGTCCTGTCTTTTGACAGAACTTGCCCGTTGGAATTTCATTCTGCCCCATTCTGGGCGCAGTTTCAATGAGAGCACAAAATTACCAATCCTGAAAAAATGATTTTCAAGAACATTTCTCAGCAGCACATTAACTGAAGAGGGGTCTAAAGACTGGCACACCATTTCAACCTTAATAAGGGGCATGTTCAATTTCCTTGTTTTCCAGCTTCGAAGAGTAACCTTTGGACTGACAATTTTGGACTCTGTGGTCAGCAAATTAGAAAGAAATTGAAATTCAGGTGACATAATCGATGAAACAAGAGTTCTCTTTGTTCGAAGTTTTGGATTTATACTTGAATCCAACAAGTGGAAAATTGAGTATGTGTTACCTTGTGCAGCTACCTTTAAAAAACTCCGTCAACATTACTACTGAAAGAAAACTGTATTGTAAGATTAAATTGTGGAAGTGAGCAACTATATGCCCCTGAAAAGAGCCTAGGAATATGTTTCTGAAAAACTAGCATTGTAAGATACCATCTCAACCTTAAAAACTATCCTTGAACTTTGAGTGACATTTAAATAAAACGCAGGCTAACTTGTTGAACAAGGATTGGTTAATGGACTACTCTCTTCCAATTTCCAGCTGAGGGGCCTTTGCGCGAAGTGATATGAACTAATTACGATGTATTTGCCGAAATTAAATTAACTTGTGATGGAGGGGGTGGATTTGCTAACAAACAATAAGAATTTCTAACAAAGGTTCGGCGCGCTCTGGTCACTAGGACATTCAACTCCCATAAATATGCGAACGAATCACATGAACTCGAAATTATGCTGTTCTACGTTCTGAAAAATTTAAACAATGAGCGGGTAAATAGCACTTGGTGTGTTTAGCCGATAGTTGTATCATGCAAATATTATTTGTTAGAAAGCCAAATTTAGTGTACTTTGTCTGAAACTGTCTACCTTTAAAGCCATAAGTGTGTGTTTTGTAAATCGATCCGCGAGGACGCAAGGACGCATGGTTGTGTCGCGTTCTCACAATTTGCTGTGTTATGCATTGGTGGCGTCAAGTCCTTCAGGTTATTTGCTTGTAAAAAGCACCTGATTCAAATTTACTACTAACATACACCTATAACTTTGCTGGCCAAGCAATCAGAAAATGCATGGGTTACTTTCCGGATGCCATTTATCGGAAACTTTATCGTGCCTGCCTGATTGCCTTCTTGTGCGTTGAACTCCCTGATAAACAAACTGGCTGTTTTCTGTATTCACAGATTATTTGGTAGGAAGTATGAGATGGATAGTAATTTTTTTCGAATTCTCCTACCGCTGTTCAAAAGTATATTAAATACTTTGAGAACGTTCGTTGTAAAATAAACATTTAAATAGTATTTGCATCAAAAGTACCCACTATTGTGAGAAAACCTTTTTCTTATTTTACAGATTATGCACTTCGTATGGAGTATGTATCGTAAGACAGTCAGTGTTTGCGCGCACCTTCGAAGTACTGATTAAACAGACTGCTTGTTGAAAGTCTGTCGGGAACAAATCTGAAAGAATAGGCTTCCACATTTTTATACATTTAATAATTCGCTCAAATCAAAGTAATGCCTACATTTACCTGACTACGATTGAGTTCCCAGTAAATAGAACTTTTAAGATAAGTAGTGTGGTGTTTCGAATTTGAGCCGCTTTATTTTCTCCTCCATTTACATGTGAATTTTCTTATAGGTACATGGACCAGTCCCATTTTTTCTCATTAGCTACTGCTATTTACCACTCATTGTTTATATTAACCAAGACAAGTTGGTCTTTTTCAAACGACACCTGCACCGTTTTTAAGAAAATCTGGCGCAATTTTGCGACGCATTCACGGAAGACCGTAATGCTGGCAGTTGCAGTTTTCGGTTACTTTATATCTTCTGTTTTATTTCGTTGCTCTCCTTTGCGTACCAATTTTATCCGCAGTGAATAGTGGTCTTTTTGCTGAAGATTTTGAAATAACACGTTTCCAAAATAAAACGTATAGCCCCCTCGCTATCTCCCTCACCTTGACTTTGAAACAGCCTTAATAGTAGAGCCAACTGTACTCAAATCCCAGTTTATAATTTAAAGTTTGTCATACTGGCAGGACGCGTAGAGCTAAATGCCCAGACACGTGTTTTACCGAGATTCTGCCGCTGCATGACGCAGCTGTGAGAGTTTCGAGTCATCAATGTTTCACCCAACACATATCATGGCTTCCAGGGTAAATATTGCAGTTTTGAACTTACTGCTGTTTAATCTCTTTAGAAATTTATCGCTGAAATCGATTAGAGAAGCCAGAATTAAGCTTCCTAGGCTCAGTCAGAAAGTCAATACGAATATTTTGGGCTAAAGCCCATCGGCCACAGCGGATTAAGTGCATAATACTCATAAACTGACAGCAGTACAAATATATATATATATATATATATATATATATATATATATATATATATGCAATATAAGATTCATATTACTTGTAGTAATACTTGTTTGTAGAATGGGCATAACGTGGTTATTCCACAGTAGGTTAATTGTCTTCGACCGAAATGTTCATTGGAATTTCGGGTCTGACCCTAAAAAAGTCATGTCCGAATCATCCGACTCCATGTCCTGCACTTAATAATTTCAGGAATTATTTCCTTAATATATATATATATATATATATATATATATATATATATATATCATCAGTAAGCACCCGTTGTGCCACAAACGCAGCTGTGTGCGAACTCTCTACAGAAGGGCAGAAACACATTGCAGCGAGTCGGATGACAAAATGGCAGAACTCCGCTACCTCCAGCGCCTTTTCATGGCCAACGGATACACTCGTAACTTCATCGAGCGCAGCAGGCTGGCCAAACTAAGACAAAATCTGGTAACAGAACAGCAAAAAGTCTGGCGTGCACTGCCATACATTGACGGCGTCTCTGAGGCAGTTTCCCGCCTCCTCAGACCGCTGGGGATCGGAATCGCCCATCGACCGGATTCAACCATTCGGAATCTAGTTATGAGACCGAAAGCCCCCCTTCCACGAGGTGAGACTTCAAACATCATCTGCGGGATCCAATGTGACTCCTGTGAAGTTAACTACGTCGGAGAGACAGGGAAGCGGTTGCAGACCCGTGTTACCGAACACGTGTGGGCAGTGAGGAGAATGGACCCATTATCCCTGGTGGCAGAACACTGTGCAAACTCTGGGCACACGTTCGCCTTCCAAAACGCCAATATCCTGGGTCGAGGAAATGACCGCGTAACCAGGGAAACAATTGAAGCCTGGCACACGGAACCTACGTCGATCAACCGTTGTGTCGCCCTTCCGGCAGCCTACCAGGCCCTCCGGGCGTAGCTCATCGAACGTAAGAGCAAACACGGAATTAGGCCAAACGGGAATTCCACCGCGGGAGAACCTAGGACGGATATGCACCTAACCACGCCACAATTCGGGGCCGACGAAGGCGCAGTCATGATCACCGCCGCATCAATTGCTACCCCGATAGACGAGGAGACATGCACTCAAGACACAAACAACACAGGGCGCCAATTAAGGTCAATGCGGACACAGATAATGTCCGCCCCCTCAACGAGAGACATGTCAACAGACAGAAATTTCCTCCTCCCCCCAATTTTTCACTCTGGTGGCTACAGAGATGATTCCTCTGTGTATGCCGGCAATTAAGGACTCCCCCACGCCGTCCTCCTATAGTGCACACTGTTAAGGTGAACCCGTACAAACAACCCTGTCACAAACTGGCTATCACCCCCTATAAATACTGTGAGACGCGGTACGATACTAACCTCCGACGATGCAAGCTTGTATGCTTTTGAAACGTCAGGAAAATACACCTTTAGTCCCTGAGATCGCCTTTTCTACTCATATATATATATATATATATATGACAAAGACGTTATACCGTACTTCCGACATAGATACTAGCTAAAAGCCCAGACACGTGTTTCGCCGATGTTTCTGCTGCTGTGTGACACAGCAACGAGGGGTTCGGCTCCTCAGTGGGTCCCCCAGCGTTCTCTATGCGGTTTCTGGTATATGGACTCCAGAGAATAATCGGGTAAATAATTTCTGAAATTATTAAGTGCAGGACATGGAGTCAAGTGATTCGGACATAACTTTTTAGGGTCAGACCCGAAATTTCAATATATATATATATATATATATATATATATATATATATATATATATATATATATATATATATATATATATATATATATATATATATGTAATATGGTATCCAGAAGTATAATTCGAAGTAAAAGAAGTTCTTTTGGGAAACTGAGTAACTGTATTATGTAATTTTTGATGTTGGTTCTCAGGTCGTCGTCAGACTTGTGGCAAATGTCAAAAATAGTTAAAATCGTAGCCGGAAAATCAATATTGCTAATCAGTCGTACCAATTGCTGTCATTGTTGATTAACATCTCAATATGATTGGCTACCGCCTTTTCCACTTTTCCTTGAGATTGTTGTACATGGCATCCAATTCGAAGTGCCGATTAATGCACGAGTCATCAGAGTGAATGGCTTCTAAGAATTCCCGGCATCTCTTAGATGGGCAGAAGCCAACAATGTGCGTTTTGTCCCATGCAAATTTGTGCCCAGGTTCTCGTGTATGCATGTCAACTTGAGACAGGTGGACTCGTCTCTTTACAGCCAAATGATGTTCGTGTAGGCGTGTAGAGTCTGATTTTCCTGTTTGGGCACAAATTTGCATGGGACAAAACGCGCATTGTTGGCTTCTGTCCATCTAAGAGAGGCCGGGAATTCTTTGAAGCCATTCGCTCTGATGATTCGTGCATTAATCGGCACATTGAACTGGATGCCGTGTACAACAATCTCAAGGAAAAGTGGAAAAGGCGGTAGCCAATCATATTGAGTTGTTAATCAACAATGACAGCAATTGGCAGGACTGATTAAGCAATATTGATTTTCCGACACATTTTATATTTTAACTGTGTTTTGCACATTTGCCACAAGTCTGACGACGACCTGGGGAACCAGCGTCGAAAATTTACATAATAAAGTTACTCATTGTTTCCCAAAGAACTTCTCTTCTTCGAATTATACTTCTTGGGATGCCCATATTCCAATTTATTCGTATAAATTACTCTCGTGAGGTTTTGCTGCAAGCTAGACGATGGCAAAAGGGTGCAATACGCGAAAGCTTAACGCGGGAACAGTTATCCTTTTTACACAGATGCCAGAAATTCAAGATTTTGCCGAAATCTCTCCACAGTAAACTTGCCATAAAAACTCCCCAAGGATATCAGATTGCGTCTCGTTACGGTCGAAGCATGCTTGGCGCATGCATCACCCATGCTCATTATAGACCCCAGAAATTCCAAACTTCTAAGTTGCAATACATGCAGTTCTGTAGAGATGAACTTTTTTTCACACATATTTGAATCTCTAAATGAGACCATTACCTGTGTGTCCAACATCGAACGACAGAAGAAGAGAGGAATGTTATACAAAAAATGGATTGCCATTTTCAAACAATCTTACTCAAACCTGAATTGCTCAAAAGATGTAATAAATCTGTCCACGAGAAACCTTACAATAACTGAAGAACAAGTACTTTCGAAGGAATTAAAATGCAATCTTTCGGACTCGAAATACCTGGACTTTCTTGCGAACTTGGAGTCCATTATATCAGCAGAACCTCTTACAGAAGATGAACGTTTCTCAATTCGAAATAACACTGTGCATGCTTTAAAGAACCAGAATCCATTTTCAGTAATATTAAACGAAGAAAGAAAAGCCCTAAAATCTCTCAAAACAGACAAAAACATCGTAATCCTTCCTGCGGACAAAGAAGGTTTAAAAGCTTTTTTGGACAAAGCAGACTACGAGAAAAAGATGCTGTCATTATTACAGGATAGGTCAACCTATAAACCTCTTGACGCAGATCCCACTAAAATACAGAATTCATCAATTGAAAAACTACTTAAACGTCTTACAGGAAAGAAGCAAATATCAGGAGATATTGCCAAATCCTTGAGACAAACTGAACCAACCATAGCTAAGATCTATGGAATACCTAAGGTTCACAAGCCGGAGGTGCCACTGCGACCGATAGTATCGTTAATCGGTGCACCAAATTATAAGATTTCTAAGTGGCGTTTCCAAAATTATACCCATTGACAAAGAATTATGAAACATCCATTGACAACTCCCTAGGATTTCTGGACAAATTACGAAGAATCAACATTGCAGCAAATAAATAATGGTGTCTTTCAATTTTGTTTCTCACTTCACTTCCATACCATTAGATCTGGCAAGGCAATATACAGAAGAATTACTCCACGCTTATGACATGGATATTCCTGCATCTGCCTTGCTTGAACTCTTGGACTTATGCTTAGAAACAAATTTTTCATTCTCAAAAGAGTTCTATCAACAGCAAAAGTGAGCCCCTATGTGCTCACCCATCTCTGGCTTCCTAGCGGAAGTAACAATGCAAAAATTAGAAGCTACTGCCCTACCACTTGTTAACCCCAAGTTATGGGTACGCTACGTTGATGACACGTTTGTCATTGTTAAAAATGACCGACTGGAAACATTATTATATTATAAATTCGACGATACCTGGAATAACCTTTACGCTCGGGAAAGAAATTGACAACCAACTATATTTTCTTGACGTCCTCGTACAGCGAAAGACTGACGGGACCTTTGAAACATCAGTTTACCGCAAAGAGGCTATTGCGGATGTTATCCTACATTATGAGAGCAACCACCCTGTCGCCCACAAACGAAGCGTGGTCAAAACACTCATCAACCGCGCAAAAACCCACTGTTCTACCAAGGACCTTTGCCAAATTGAACTCACTTATCTATTCAAACTGTTTTCCAGCAACGGTAACCCTAGAGATTTTGTACATAGATGCATGAGAAATCGAGAATTAAAAGAAAAAGAAAAAGATAACGAACTAGATTGTTCCGATCATGCGCCCACAATAAAAAACTGGTGAACACTTCCATACATTAAGAACATGTGTGAACTTGTTGAAAGACAGCTGCGGAAGCACCAAATTTACGTGGCGCACAAACCAACGACTACCATTCGAAACCAGCTTGTACATCCTTAGGATAGGGTTGGCTATTTAGATAAAAAAGAAGCCGTTTACAAAATCCCATGTAACAGTTGTAATGTTGTATATTGGGGCCAAACAGGATAATCAGTCTCTACACGCCTACACGATCATAAGTTGGCTGTAAAGAGACGAGTCCACCTGTCTCAAGTTGACATGCATAAACTAGAAACTGGGCACAAATTTGCATGGGACAAAACGCACATTGTTGTCTTCTGCCCATCTAAGAGATGCCAGGAATTCTTAGAAGCCATTCACTCTGATGACTCGTGCATTAATCGGCACTTCAAATTGGATGCCGTGTACAACCATCTCAAGGAAAAGTGGAAAAGGCGGTAGCCAATCATATTTAGATGTTAATCAACAATGACAGCAATTGGCACGACTGATTAAGCAATATTGATTTTCCGACACGTTTTAAATTTTAAATATTTTTTGACATTTGCCACAAGTTTGACGACGACCTGGGGAACCAGCATCGAAAATTTACATAATAAAGTTACTCATTGTTTCCCAAATAACTTCTTTATTTTGAATTATATTTCTTGGGATGCCCGTATTCCAATTTATTCGTATATATTTATATTTATATATATGACAAAGACGTTATACCGTACTTCCGACATAGATACTAGCTAAAACCCAGACACGTGTTTCGCCGATGTTTCTGCTGCTGTGTGACACAGCAACGAGGGGTTCGGCTCCTCAGTGGGTCCCCCAGCGTTCTCTATGCGGTTTCTGGTATATGGTATGCGGTTTCTGGTATATATATATATATATATATATATATATATATGTTATGTATATATCTTACACGTTAAACCATAGTATAGTACTTCTGTATAGTAACGCAGTATAGTATGGCAACTATAAAAATCATGTAACCTGCATACGTCCTACTAACTGCAGTTTATAAATCTTACGTTTTTATCCCAAACAAAATAATAGACTTCGAACCATATGTTAACAACTATTTTCAGGCTGGGCCTATGAAGCTTAATTACGACTGGTTTACTGCAAGCTAACAGCAAACTCCTGAGGAAATTCAAAATACCAAATTTGTTTGAAGAACAAAGAATGCTTGGTGGAATACACTGCTCATGTTGTCAGTTGGAAGGCTCATAAACGAAGTGCTGTGGGGTTACTTATAATTTAATAGTTGAAGTCAGATTTTTAAGCGCCAGGGGATATGAGCCGAGTGGACTCTATCACCAATCTATAAAGAATTCTGTTGCCAATCGGGCATCGTGTTGTTGCTATCGGGGTCAGCGATTTACAAGGCTTAGTCTATGCTGCTGCATGATCTGATTCTCCATATTTCGGAGGAAGTTACAGGAGTTCAGAGTACTACGTTCATCTACCTTGTTAAACTTTCGGAGGATATTACAGGAGTCCAGAGTATTATGTGCATCTACTTTGTTAAACAATCGAAGATAAGTTCGTTAAAGAGACTTGCTACGTGCATTTCGAGTAATAAGAGAGAAAATAGTATGTTCTAGGGACTCCATGGACAACTGCTAAATAAAGGAAACATTTGATTGCTCATATCCAACACACTTTGTCTACAGATGTTCATTGAGACTGTATTTTTCTTACCCGACTTGGCAGGACAGTCTCATAACTGGGACAATGTTTAGTTTTGCATTGCTGGTGTCAATACTTTTAAGTTGCTATCTTGGAAAACGCACTTCTAATTTCAAGTTAAGACCGAAACAGACCCACGACTCTTTTGGCTATGCAATCTTAAAGTTCTTGCGCCACCTTTAGAATTCAATTTAATGGAAAATTCTAATTTGTTTGTTTAATGGTTTTCTTGTGTTTTCGATTTTTGCCAGACATATGTATTTCACATCCTTCTACTTCTTCGCTATCCACTGCTTTTTAAACGTAGTAACTTATTAGATACTCTTTTCTTGATGGTGATCGTTCCCATCTTGTCCGCTCTTGATCGAACCTGCATAAAATCTGTTCCTTGTTTTATATCTTTCAAGTCGGTCTCTCACGAAAACGTATTTATATTGCACATTATGCCGATGATGGTAAACATTTCTGTCGTGTAAACTACGCCAGTATGAGCGATCAACAATTCCGACAAAGCACGGGAAACTGGAATGGCCATTTCTGGCTTATTAGCCGTCATCGACCAGTCAACCCGAACCAGTTGATGCACCAACCGAATCTCGAACCCGCGACCTGTTGATCATAAGTACAAATACTCTAAACATTGAGCTACGGGCCCGTTGTCTGTCGGCTTTTTAGTCCTGTATAGTATGGTTTTCACGTCAACACACTTGAACGGGAATGCTTAATACGGCTTGAAGGTACACTGTCTTGTCTTGAAACGGTACGTCCTGTTGAGCTAATAATACCAGAGCAGTCTCTAAGTGGGCAATGTAGAAATAATTTATTGTTGTTTTTTTCTTGCCCTGAGAAAGTTATCACTAACGTTCAGTAATCCAATCGGAATTAAGCTTTAGAGGCTCAGTCCGAGAGTTCGTATGAATATGTGGACCAAAATCTATCAGTCACAGCGTTCTGTTGGCAGTTTAATGAATAGTACGCAGTTACGCATATCAACTTTTGGGTTGTGCCTATAAACTTCAGTTCACACTGGTTTACTCCAAGTAACCGATTAATTTCCAATGAAATTAAAAAGATGGAATTTCAAAACTGGACCCAAAACTCCTCCTTTACCAGCCGATTTTTAGCGATTTGTCCAATGCCTTGTAGTGCTTAGCTGTCAGGTATCTTTTAGTTACTTGTAGTCCTTGTTTACGTCAATTTCTGAATCTTTTGCACAATTATGACTTTCTAGCGACTGGAACGGGTCATTCAGTTTTTTACAATTCATGTTGTCTGCTTGCCGAACGTTTTCTCCCGATCTCGGCGCGAACAATGATAGCAGATAAAAAAAACTCGTAACGTTTGATTTGCTGTACTTAAAGTTTATTGTCCAGGTCGTAAGTATTCATGATCGCTGCACTTTACTCACTGTCCATGTCTTAATTACGGCGACTGTGAAGGGGTGCCATTGGATGGCTGCATCAGTGACGCGCCCGGATAAATGACCTTTAACCTTGATCCTCAATTTGACTACGTCGGCAGTTAGTTGATCAAGGTAAATAGTAGCTTTTCCTTCAATTAATTAGCTCAAACATTCTATTAGAAGGCAGTTGTAAAGCTTCTGGCCTTTCTTATGCTATATACTAATTAAGAGAAAGTCGTTTATTTGACAACTGGCTAACTGAAACATTTCTTGACCATAAAAACGTTTAGCAGATACATAAGGCATTCAAGCCTCTCAAAGTGCCTGTTAGCATTTCACGCATTTTGAACTTATTTGTTAAAGTTGATTTAAATAAAACCTTTCAGATATTTTGAGTATAACCAAATAGTTGCATTTGGGATTCAAGAAGCATACTCGACTGACATCTCATTTTCGCGTTTTCCCCATTTTCGAAAAAAAATCCCTTCAAAAAGTGGCACATACCGACGACGGAGATTCCTAGTTTCCCATTTTTCGGGAGAAGCGTAACGCAAAACGGTGGTGACCAATCCGGACAAAGGGTCAGGTCACCTACATCATCGTGGTCACAAAGGGCATCCATTCTACACGGATTGCCCGGGGCGAATGATGGAGGAGTGGGGGTCTCCAATTCTGTCGTCACTCCTTCTTGGCTTGTACTGGAGGAGTCCTTCAGCTCTGAGAGGAGTGTGCGTCGTCTAAGTGTAAAGTACGGACGTCCTTCAAGATCGCGGTACTGGTGTACGTTGTTGACAGTTGTCACGTAGGCCATGATTTCAGGTCTTGCTATAGCCATAATGTCACAAAGACTAACAAGTGTCTACCTGCTTTCTCAGGGTGATCTTTATCCTTCTGTGGGACCTGTCGGTTGTTTTGATTGCGGTTTACTGATCTCTGACGTAGGAGGGTGCTTCCAAATGGTTCACATGAGGATCGTCTAAGGGGAGTGGGAATTCTTCTCATTCGACCGTCTGACGTCAACTTAGGTTGGCTCTCTGCGTTATTCATGCGGATTTGGGGCCGTCCTGACTGACGATAGTGGGATATTCTTACAATTGGCAATACTGGCTGCGTAGGGGGTAGCAGGCCAGGCGTTGAGACAGATTCGAGTTTGGAACATTGTTCAAAATCGGGGATGTTGACCCTGGGAGGGGAGAAAATGGAAGAACAGAAGAGGGAGTAAATAAGGTCTTAACTCCTTGTTTCTCGAAAGGTGAAAAATGTCAGCAAAAATTGTACACTTAAAATTTGAAGACTTATTGTCTCGCAAAAATTGCCTCGGTAACTTTATGCAGTCAAAGATTGTGCTAAAACTCACTTCCTCTGAAATTATGGATGACAGAGACCTGTGTGTCTGTGGTCAGCTAGCTTCTGCAACTCGGATTCAAGGGTAATCTTTCTAGTGCTTACTGAGGTAGACTGTTAAATGTCACGTTAATTTCAGGAAACTAAAAGCTTCATTACAACTGTAAGTAATTTCAACTGATGATGCAACAAAAATCCGAGATCAGTGCTAATTCCCGAGATAGGATACTTGAAATGAAATCGGGTGGCTTCGCTTACAGAGCTCTGCAACATCCAATGAACTAGGAGCGTCCTTCGGGGAAAATCTGTTCAGCTGTTTTCCGTCAGTATCTCGAACGAGATATTCTAGTGCGTATAATTTTTCAACGGTTTGAAAAAAAAACGCTACACTTGCTATGATTTCAAGCTTAACCATCTCGCACCGCTGTCGGTACCTTCGACAGTATATGAAGAGCAAATATATTTAAAAGTAAAAAATGGCACGAAGCCTAAATTACGTGAACAATTATTACTTCCTTCTCCCTTGTTTTGCCCATTCAGAAAAATTAATGTCAGATGGAGCGTTTATTGTGTATCTCAACGCAGAGGACAGCATTAGCTCACGAAATGGAGTTCTAATGTGCACAGTAAGACATCCCTATTTTATTTATCAACACTTTGACAATAAATGGGACCTCTGCGGACACTGCGTCGGTTTACAAACCAATATAGAACCCGCAGATTGGTGCATAAGAAGGGTATATTAATCAATGCGGAAATGCGTATGACGGCGTATTTTTAAGTGTCCGACAGTGGGTCTATTCTCACAGCCCATGCAGGATAAATGGACGGTTGTAATGCAAATCGAAGTCACAAGGTCATCTATAGAGTATATTGAAACTAAAATCAGTCCATATTGCAGCCACTCCCCACCATAAACGAGACGGTTGCAGTTACTGTACGCAAACCAGACCGAACAGCCTCTAGTCGGGTGATTTATTTTTTTCCGTTTTACATTTCTTTTACCCGTTTCCTAGGTCACCAGATAGGCAGATGAGAATTCTTTTCAGTAAGGAAGACATAACCATACAGTTTGGAAAGGCTTCCCTTCCTTTCAAGCATAACCTTTGAAGCATGCGTAATTTTCTGTTAGACAAATAGAGCAAAATGGTTTTACTGCAAGTGTTTATACGTGACCGGCATAAAGAAAAAAGTCCAATTCACTGCAGACCAGAAGATAAATAGGTACTGTAAACTTATAAATGCGTTGCTAGGTGGAAGCTCACCGATCAGTTACGGGACGCATTCGTCCCGTTCTGCCTTGGGGCTCGTTCTGGAGCCCCGCTAGCAGCCGCAAATCGGCTATTACTATAGGTAGAATGACATTACCGACAGGTCTAATCTCACTTCATGCAACATTTACCGACCTAAGTCAATTCACTATCCCTGTTGGTCTACGAAAATGGATTTATCATCAGAGCCAAATGAAATAGATGCTACGTCAAAATTACAAAAAAAACATGCTAAAATGATATGGGGTTAGTTATTACACGAGGCGTAAACACCCGACCCGTTGATCGGAAGTCCCCTTGTCTTTGTCGGTAATATCACTAGGTGCTCTAAGACTGCTAGCGGGGCTCAAGAGTGAGCCCCAAGGCAGAATGGGACGAGTGTTTCCATTAACAATCAGTGAGCATTCATCAATATTTCTGATCTAAACCTGGGGTTGGGTATGACTGGCTGATGACGGCTAATAAACAAGAAGTGGTTATTCCAGTTTCCCTTGCCTCTGTTGAAAATGATACTCTGCAACGCACGCATCACCCGACCTGCTCCTTACTACATGTGCCGGACTTCTGTAAAAACGGTTTGAATTGTGGTTGCCAGAAAGGCTGCACTAATAAGAAGCCAGTGCAGCCGTCCTAAGAAGTCCCGAGGTAGCCCGGCTGTTGGTTGTCTTCCAAGCAGGATTCTTAGCGAGAAAGCGTTGATTTGTGTCGTCGGCTCCACTCTTACCTACTTCATCCACAACCCATGTTGTCGGTACGCATCGGCTATTTCAGCGGTAGCTTGTTTAGTCCGGTGGTGTAGGAGCCAGATAATCGACCATCAGTAAAACCTTGGAAGGCCGGTTTTGCAGCACGATCGGTATTAATTTATTTTCCTATGGAAAAATTATCCAAATTCCGGACGTGGTGGTAATCAGTGGAAACACGATTTGGTGGGCATGATAGATGATATAAAACTTCTGACTTCATTTCCTGCAGTTTTGCCGCTGTCATTTCTGCGGTATGCGTTATAGTGCTGTCTTGCAATAGGATAGGGGCCGGTCAGTTGACCACTCAGGGCCGTTTTTCTGCATGTTTTTGGATTACTTGGTCCAAATAATTGCCATATAGTCCAGCCGTGAGCGATGAATCAGGTTTCGTGAAATGTGCATGGATCACACCTGCCGCAGACCATCAGCTTCTTCTGATGAATGTTGCACTTTAGGCTGCATTTTTGTGGCCTATCCTTGTACACGTACTGCGCTTTGACCCTAACTGGATCGACTTTCATCAAAACTTACAATTTGCTTCAATAAGGAATCATTTTTGGAACGAGAAGCTTTCGGAAAATGTTTCTGCTTCTTATTCAGTTCATGTAGAATCCATATATTCAATGTTTGCTCTTTGCCTAATTCACCCGGGTGAGTTGATGGCCCTGGTTACTAACAGTAAAAAGCAAACGGTAATTTTTGTATACTCGCAGATGGATCTGACCCACTATTAGGCGGTTTTGATTCTGGCCGCCCGTGCGGTTCATTCTTGAGGTCAAAGTTACCAGAACGAAATTTGGCAAACCAATTTGCAGTGCTGTCCGAAATGGGTGCAATGCTGCATTTCTACTTAAGAACTCATATTTCAAAACTGTACAACTTTCTGACTTTTCCATCTTTTAACAAGAATATCAAAAGTAGATTTTCTCGAAAGCGCATATATGTGTGGCAGCCTTCTAACAAAACAAAAGGGTCTTGAAACATAATACCAACGTTTAAATAAAAAGAAGACATATTTTACCTAGGTAAAAAGTTCCTAAGTGATGACCCAATGTTTCAATCAGACCGGGATACCACCTAACAATGAGTTTCTCCCCAGCGTCCGCAAAATCGCATGCAACAAAGTAACTAACTAAGTAGTAAGTTTTTGTCTAAGTGAGTTTCAATGCCTCTATATTTCTGAATTCTTGTTGTAGAAAACCCGAAAGTAAGGACATATTAAGGTTTTAAAACTTTAAAATTCCCAAATTACTTTGAGCCCGACTTGCATTTGCAGTTATGCTGAGGGTTTCCCAAATCTATGCTGGCTACTTTCGTTTATGGAAAAATCATATATTCCTCTACCTAACCACGAACACCTCACATAGGGCTCGAAATTTAGTAATGGGTGTGGACCATATTTATACTTTATAGGTCACATCTATAAACGAGCGGAGCTGATGCTGGATGAACAGCCATTGCACAGTCTCGAAAATTCCTCCCACGCACATTCCTCAGATGTTCAAATTGAACAAACCTAACTTAAAGCCAAAAGATTAAAATAAAGACTATGTTTGAACCAGTTTTCTACAAAAAAATATATTTGAATTTATGAGGCACTCGAAATTAAGCAGTCATCATTTTTGGTTTGCGGTCGGAACGAATCTTATTTAAAACCCAGCATCCTAACGTGACCGAAACATTTTGGAATAGCGCTGCATGATAATCATTACTACTATACACATAATACTGTCGAATAGAAAACACATTTCAGAATTTTGGTAAAATTTTCATGAAATCAAACACCTAATGCGTGTTACAGTAAAAATCATCCAGTAACTCAAACTGACGCTTTCTATCTACTTACTCGCACATTTTTCCGCATTGCCCAGTTGCAGTTATTTTGATTCGCTAACGCGTAAAAAAGAATTTAACACAACAACATTATTGTCGCTTAACTAGCGTAGTCGAAAATTCTAACAGGAAGCACGAACCCGCTGTCCTGGGGGTCAGGACCAGATGGGCGTTAGGCGACTAGGATACAGAAAGAGCACGTGTCTTATCTTGATCGGTGGATTCTACGATATATTCGACTATGTGTGGATATTTTTGTTGTTCACTTCGCTTCTATTGCATGGGCAATGTTCATTTGACGTTTATTCATCATACCACCATATCTAAAGTACAGATATTTCATTCATAGAAACGATGGCAACGTTGCGTCATAATAAGTTAACAAACAAATCCCCAGAGGCGAGTGAAGTAAACACAATGACATCCAGGTCAACTGTCACCAAATGTAATGCATGGATTACTCTTCAAAAACAGGCAGTCAAATGACTAGGATTGCCTTGCTATATTTGCGTATATTAATCTGATTTCTGGGATGCTGACTAGGGCCAATAGTGTAAAGAAGGTGGGCTTAAAACGGCACACATAAGAAACACAAAAGCTATTATTTTATTGCTAGTAGACCTAAGTGACACGACGAACCTGCGCGTGAATTATCCGTATTCAAACACACTGCGGGTTAGGATGATCCAACAGCAGTGCTCACTACTTAAACATTTTTGTCAGTAGATGGATAAATAAATCTTTTTTTCCGAAGAGGATGCAAGCTGCTGGCAGGCCGTGGTTCATAATATACACTGCCGTCTTTTCGCAGAAGGCAGCTACGTTGGTTTTTTGGTAAGGAGCGTTCACAATATGGGCAAAAGATAGGTGGGAAGGTTCAGCTCAGTCTTTTTCCCAGTTGATGTGAGGAAAAGTAAAACACAACAACAGGGCACTTTTTTCGCTTCTAATCCCTCTTATTGGATTCGAGAATTAGTTGCCCAAGTAAGCCTACGTTTGTGACCACGTGGTTAAAAACTTTAGATTTGGGGACATTGTAAGCTCCCACATGACTTGGACTTGTTTGCACACACCAATTACGAATCATCGATGGAGCCGTAGACTCTAGGCTCCCTTCCTCTGGGGTCCTGACAATAATAACTCCAGGTTTTCATTTCAGATCCAGCCTTCCGTCCGTCGGCTAGGCGACTGGATTTAGTGCAGCTGCATCGCAGATCCTATGAAAATTTTGGTTGCACAGAAAGGTGTACAGATAACTAAATATGTCATGCTACCAGGTAAATAGTTCATCGGAAGTTTCTGCAGTACATTTCTCACTCCTTTAAAAGCTTAGCATTTACCGGGGTTTTATTTCGATGATGCGCCACGATTATCTACGAAACCGCCCGTTGTTAGGGAACGGTTTACTAGTCCGAGATGCCGCATTTGCCAAACAAACACATATTCAGAGGAAACGGTGAGGTTTGTTAAAAGAGGATCCTTAAGTTGGTAATTTCAGAAGCAGGAGTAATAAAATTATATACTGAATTTTCAGGTTGTTAACAATTTTAAGTACTCCAAACCACCTTGGTTTCGTCAGGACAGTTGGACTTGTGTACCCCTACTAGTGTTGTATAAAAGGCGATTGCGCCTTTAAAGGTCGCCATGTATGTCTTCGTTTTTTGCGCCGTCTTTTTTGACAGAAATATGCGTCAAAATCTGCGGCTCCACAGAAGTCAATATGTATCGTGTTCCATATGCTGGAAGTTTGGAGATGAACTGCATCACGGAAAATGGTAGGTTGAACTTGAATTTTGCTGTTAAATTGCCTGAAGCATTGAGACGCTGCAGTATTTATCCCCATATTCATTGTATTTACCTGCATCTCCGTATAGGCTTTTCTCCTCAATTCTCTAATACGCAATCTCTCTTTGAATCCTTGAATTGGCAACCCTTCTGAGACCCAGGGCTTGGCCTTTCCAACCAGTTTATACGTTTTCAAGCTTAGACGGCGTTCTTTTTAAGGCACCGGGACAAGGCAGGTTTCACGTTTATTTGTACAATGGGCCTTGCCTATGTGACTCCGTAAATAAAACTCATATAGGTAACAAGGTAGTGAAGTGATTTCCTGTTATAGAACCAAGCCAAGTTAGCTTCCAGGCATTAATTTCTGCGGTGTATTTACCCACTGCAAGTGTACTTCCCCTGCTCTCACTCACTTTTTGCTCACCAATCTGAGTTATCCGTCACATCCTCCCCTAGTTGGCCGCTAACCCAGCAAGCCCACGCAAGACTAAGTAGAGGAGACTATTGTTTGCTGAACAACCTACTCCCAGTGAACCTCCCTATAACCACGCGCCGTAGGTTCTTTTTGCGTTTCAGCCATGAACGCCCACGCATTTCTTTTGCTGAAAAAAAAGCCTACAGGCCTGTCAGTTGACACAAATAGGAGGTATACAAGGAATAGGAAGACCAAAACAGACTCCCTGTTAGTTCTTCCAAATTTACGAAACGGAGCATTTATTGAAAATGGTGTCACATTTAAGTTCGCTGCAAATAAATGCACTGGTTTTCAGTTTTTTCTTAAACATGGGTGCTAAGCGAAGTGGCAGGATACGAGGGAGCCCAACCGCTGCATACAACACAAGCGTCATTTATCCAGTTGACTTAACGTAGGTAGCATAATGCATGTGACAGAGCACAGTCTCCTAAAGTTAACATATAAATGTCAATAACTATGACAATAGCTTCGACACAGTCCGTATCTCGAGAACATGTGGTTTTCGTGAGGGCATAAGCACAACGTCCCACAAAGAGCAGGTAGAAACGCCGCCGAGGTTAAGGATATCTCAGCCGGACGTGCTGCACATTCGTCAGATAGCAGAGAGGACGGTCATTCGGACAGATGCCATGCTACAAAGCCGGTGTTTATGCACGGATAATTAGCGCATCCATGCATGTATGCATGCCTTCAGAAGTGCTAAACACAAATGAATTTCGCTTTTTAGGACGGGATTTGCTGTATGCACCATACTGACAGTTCAACCTGTGGGTGTAAATTTTAAGACTAATATTACCTTTAAGCACTTTGTTACATGTGGAAAAAGAAACAGCAGAGAAACAAGAAAGGAGAACTTAGACCAGGGGTAGCTGACCATGCTGTTCTCACAATCAACGATAGACACACCAAGATCTACATAAACGGAGCTCTATGAAGCCATACTTTCATGAGTATAATCACTCGTTATTTTACTAACGGACAGTTGGACTAGCACGAAAGACGACGTCCACTGCGTGTCCAAGGGAGTGGATGCAGCATTAGTGAATTGCGCACACATGCATTTATTTTGAGGCGAACTTGTGCAGCCTCTTTCACCTATCTGGCACTGATGACAAGATAAAGTCCATGCGATCGGAGGAGGGCGTGGGCAAAGTGGACGACAATGCTCCAGGTGATGTGGTCCTCTCTCTAGGTGTACCAGGCAGTTCGGATACTACGTGAGTAATACTGGCATAAGGCCCACATTAAGATGTTATTGTTGTCTGACTCTCAGTTCTAAAATGGATCGATTTATCCAGTCAGTTGGCAGCCATCCGAGCCATAACTCTTTGTGCATCGTGACAGATTCAAGCGCGCCAGATCTTCTGTAATGTCAGCTGCACCGAATTAGACATGGGGTGGGATTCCTCGTTCCCAATCTAACACTCTTTTCTCCGTCACCCATGCACCAGTCAGATATCCAAGCCTGCCAGTTAACTGGTGATGAGACTGAGCCCAGAAGCTGACAGCCAAGGCCTGCGACGTGCACATACAAAGAAGCAGGTCCGAACCCTTGTGAGTTTTACTCAGGCCGGTGAACGTTTAACATGAGATAGTGTGACCAACACTTTGGTTTAACACATTTAAAACTCAGCTAATTGTGAGGCTTTGGTTATTTAATCGAAAGATGTATAAACGAGTGCTTCCTGGAGATTTTAAGGCAGAAAAGATTCCAAACACAGCAGAATCGCAAAGATATATATATATATATCCTGTAAAATCACACCAAAAATTGCAGATTAGTCTGCATCAATAATGGAAAAAGTGGTATGAATGGACTAAATACCGAAAATTCTTCCCTTTATTGCTCCTTAGTACTGCGTGACACAGGTTACTTGAGCTTCCTTTGATTAAGGTCCCCAGACGGCAAAAATGTTGGCCAAGTGCCGATTCTAGGTTATCTGGACGATTAACATGTTCATTCTTCGTTTTTCTCATTATCTGCTATGGGCTATGTTCAGATTTTTTAAATTAATTTACAGCCCACAACTGACCTCATCAACTGCTCTCCGAAATTCTGTAGTGCGTTTTTCGATAAGGGATGATCACTTAAGTTGGGATGTAATATTTATCTTCTTGCAGTGCAATCCCACGATATGTTAGGTACGCCAAGGTGCCGGCTTTTGAATGCACGTCAATTCAGCCGCCTGCGAAAACCACACTTGGTAACGTTGATGCCCGCGTAACAAGCTTTTTTCATTGATTTTCGAAGCCCTTATAAATTCAAATAGATTTTATATAAAAAACGCATAAAATAAACATTAATTGCTATACTAATTCGGTAGTGAACAACATCTTCGAATTCGTTCGACGTCCTTCCCCATAGTCTCTTCTCTGTTGAAAAATAGTGGGTCGCACTGCTTCGGGCCTAGAGCTTCAGGCTAGTAGGCTGCAAGCAGGTCAATTTAGTGCCTAAAATGTTTAGTCTTTCAGCACGTACAAGAGGATTCGAGGTGCTTAAGGCATTCGTTGACGACTTCTCACCGATCGCCAAGGGAAATCGCTCGTCCAGTTCTGCCTTGGGGCTCATATTTGAGGCCCGTCAGCGGCCGCACAGCTGCTAGTAAAAGGAAAGGCAGCTGAACTTTGCCGATAAACAGAAAGGAGACTGAAATGGCCATTTCTGGCTCATTAGTCGTCATCAGCCAGCCATACCCAACCACAGGTGGTGCCCTACCCAAGGTGCGGACCCACGGCCTGTTTTTCCGAAGTTCAAAAATTTAATCATCAAGGGACGGGATCGATGTCTTGCCGGTTCATATCGGAAATAGTGACTGCATTCGACACTGAACGCTCACCTATCCTTAACGGAGCTCACTCATCCAGCTCTGCCTTGGGGCTGCTCATTCTCGAGCCCCGCCAGCAGCCGCACAGTGACCAGTAGTAGAATAGGCAAATTAACAATGCCGACAAAGAGAAGGGAGACTGGAATGGCCATTTATCGCTTAGTAGCCATCGCCAGCCAATCATACCGAACCCCAGGTTGTCCAACACCCGAGGGTCCAGTTGATTAGAAATCCAACGCTCTAACGCTTGAGCCTCATTAAAGCTTCGCGAAATGGAACTAGGGAATCCAACTGCTTCAGCAAATGGTGGATGAAAATTCTGCATGCACCGCCTGGAATAATAAACAATTAATGACACGACCGCCTGTTCGACCATCGATGCCGATGAGGTACAGCGTGGGCCACACGGGAAGGTGCGGCAAGGACGGCGACTTGCGCGTGAATTAGGTTATAGTGGTACTAGACTTTCATGCATCTTCCGCACACTAAACTCCTTCCACAACCGTGCCCGGTGTCATGACCAAGTCAAACAAACCGTAAGCAAGAGCGGCCGTAGCTGCCCCTAAGCGTGCCGCCACGCCTGGGGCGTAGTCCACGGAGTGGAAGTGCCATAAAGGTCACAGTAAGAAGCAGCCATTGCAGCCTGACTCTTAGTCCGCCAGTCAGCCACCCCGCGCACACTGGGCGGTCAACATTACCCCGTCAGTTGGCGGCCATCCAAGCCACAGATTTTGGCTCATCGTAATAGTCTCAGGCGCGTCGGATAATTTATAGTAAGGAATATGCAATGGGACAGTTGACCTCTACAATCTCTCCATTCTCCCAGACACCCCTCCACTGTCCAAGCCGGTTAGATGACTGATGCGTGGAATGGGCAACCCAAAACCCCACTGACATTTAGCGCGTCTAATAAACATGGTTGGTCGTGGTGGTCCATCGTCTGCTGAACGGAGCGCAAATGTGTGAAAGCAAAAATCCTGAAAAACCAACGGACTTTGAAGAATTTGAGTAAGTATGCCAGCCAAGCTCGCATAGACAGTCAACTGGGAAACCTACCTATCATCGACCTACGTTAGCTTGAATAACTACCTGCTAATTATAGCGGTAAACGTGTAACCGTATTAAATTAATTTTAAAAAAATGATCCTATGCGATATTTCTGAAGACCTTTCTCTGATCACCGATCGGCTCCCATAATAAAAACTGGATGGACAGTCGACCTAAGTATGATCTCCAAGAATTTATAAACATCACTTTCAACCTTGAGCAAACTACATAGTAATTGTGGCCCTAAACCCTCGCCGAGACATAGACTTAACGCATATTTGGGCCTTTTGCTCATGTCTATGATTGCTATTTATGAAAAATATTTTCAGGCATACAACAGCACTGATCCTACCAGTAGCTATTTGTAGAATGGACGGTATCGGTCACTTCTGTAGCACTTTCCAGACCAGTATGTCTTCAAATACGTACTCTATTGTTCCTTTAGTCCAAGATTGTCCTTTCAACATTTGCCATCATATTGTAGGATTTGATAAGAGGCAAAAGTACCTAAGCAAATCCGACCTTGCTTTTCTCGGGGTCTGAGAAGGCTTAGCGAATCGTTTACGGATTATGTACAGGCACTTCGATGAGCAGCAAGTCTCTGTCATGGGTAAGGACATCGGCGACGCACATTAGGGCAGTAATGTGCGACGGCAACTTTGGTGGATGGCTGGCCTCGGGGAAGGGGAGGCGTTGGCACACACTCAGTCCACCTGCCTTGACGTTCCCTCGGCGGACGGACAAATGCTGGCGGCATCTAACCTCCCGAAGTGCAAATGACACTCGCGTTGCTACCGTACTCCCTTAGCCCGCTCCATTTCACCCATTCACATTGCGAGTGATTGAGGTCGCCACTTCTTTTCCGATCGGTCATGACAAGGCAGCCATAAATGTCCATGCAAAACAACTTAGTAACCACTTCTTGTGGCCGAGCAGCATGTTAGTTTTATCCAAATACTTATATTTTATTTGTGTACGTTCGGCGGAGAGGCTAGCTAACAGTTAAGACGCACGATCTCCACCCGAATTTTAGTTAACTTGACTGAGTACTGAAGAGAGGAAAAGCGCAATTTACTTAACTGGAACGAATTGACCTTTCGGCAAGGAATGGTTTTGCGACCCCACGAAGTTGGAAGGAACTATTGTACAACCCCACTAACGAACACAATCGACAGGTTGACGTGTAATGTGGCGACGGCAGCAATGGGATCAGGTATTTTAAAGAAGCGAAAATGGTGGAATCCTGTTGGCAAGGAAACGAAATTCATATGCCTGCCGTTTACTTTAACGCCTACATATTCACGCCCTACCCCTATCCAATGCATTGGTAGCCAAGACAGTAGATACGGACGGAAATTCGAAGCCGGTTCCTGGCATTCCTTGCTGAACTTTCAACTGGGAAGTATGAATTCGCATTATATGCTCAGTGACTTAGAACGCAAAATGGGTCGCACACTTGTCGCAGGGAAAGGGGAGGAGGCTGTACTTCTCTTGTTGGGAGCATTGCCAATTCTTGGCTACCATGCTCATGGCTCCATAGGTCACTTTGTCCTCCTGCTAAAGTAGCTGTCGATTTTCCAGGGTTTCCGCTTTACATCCTCCAAAAGGGCTGGGCTCTGGTGAAGGAACGTTAAAAAGAACCTGCCCTGAAAAGAAGGAGATGCGATCACTTTATTCGCCGGACGTTGCGGATTCCAAATCGAACCCAGAATCAGATACAGTATCACATCTTCTTCTTCTTCTTCTTCTCAATTACTTCCTGGGACTCACATTTTCGCTTGTATCGGCAGAACCTGGCCTTTTTTGCAGTTTCGCCATAATTTTTAGGACATCATATAGCCAAGAAAGCTAGCTCGCAAATGCGCATCGACATTTGAATTCACGGTCTCGACGCTTTAGCTCCAAAAACTTATTGGATACTAGGTTGCACGCAAACACACACACACACACACACACACACACACACACAGGCAGGTTTGCTGCTGCTATGACCTTTAAAAACGCAGCCACAGGAGAATATGTCCATAGCCTTGCAAAGCCACACTAGGAAGGAGTTACTGCGAGCGATCATGATTAGACATTCCCGCAGTTGGAATTCTCCAGACTTCGGTTTATGAGGCGTTGCAATATTCTGGCACGCAGAGTTGAATTATGGCCCAGCCCAGGTTTCTCAACAAAATATGCGCCGCACAAGGGCCAACCCGTACACCGTTGATCCACAAACGGTGCTTCTGTGTCTTCAGGTGCTCCGTCCGCCGTGTTCGAAGAAGAACCATCGCAACGAGGGCAGTAAAGGTTTATTCTGCAATTACAGTGTTCTGACGAATACTATGGCTTGCCGTTACGGAAACTCTCCCTCCTGGATATTTGAAGCAACAACGTGATCATTCTTTATCGAAGTTAAAAATGGCCAAGTTCCGAATTTTTCGTGATTTGAAACAGTCTGTTGGTCGGTCGAAGGGTTGACTGAGCTGAGCAGCCACATTGTGCGCTTTTGCTCAGTGACGTAAATTCAACCCGACAACATTAATTTGTGACGAGCGATGATTAGAAACCCCCTGGAAACGTGAACTATCTAGGAACTTATGCTGGCATAACACTTACCTGACTGATAAACTGTGTGGATCGGTGACTGTCGCTCTGTCTAACCCACAGTCACATCTTCATGTTTTCAGTAAGATTTTAAGTTTACCCGTCAGTATCGGGGTGATTTTCTATGGGTGGGTTATTAGAAAAATGGCGTGTATGGCGGGCGGAAGTAATGCTGAAAATCTGTGTTGCGCGAAATTTAACGTTTACTTATTTCGCGCCCATTTATGTTGACAGCCATGTTGTCAAATAACGCGTTATTGGTCTAAGTCAAATGATCACCAATTATTGCCCTATTTTTGATAAAAAATATTTTGAATTAGTAAGTAGAGTGCATAAACAGAGGACCCGTTGCTTAGCAATAATTTAAAGCAGCCAACGAGAACATTATTTGGGTCTTTTGCTTTTACCCTTGGCTGGTTTATTTGTCAGTTAATGTTAAATCAACCTCATTTTAGCAAAACGGTTCGGAAACCATGTGGATTTATAAAACAAAACATATAGAGAGACTGTTTAATGACAGAATTCGAGACATCACTTGCACTAAAGAGTAAGACAGAACGATCTGCAACTTTTCGGACACTCGAAGTTACCTGGTGGAACATGCCTCACATTGGAAGAGCTCCAATGTGAGACTCATTGGTCGGTATTTCGCTTTGCGATTGGTATACATCTTAATTGGCCTCAAATGTGTAAGGTCAACATCTAAAGGTTTTTACAAAGTTGTAAATGGTAATCAGACGAGTCTTCAACACAGGAAGGAATTTTATACCAGGTCCAAGTAGACACCGTATTTTATTAGGCATGGAACAGGAAAGCACAAATACGGATCAGCATATTCAAAATCTCGTTGGCGAGCATTGTATTTACTCTTAAATGAAGCTCTTCTCGGTCAATAGGAAGTGCGAATTAAAATGTTTCCCAGATTGCCGAATGTATTCTCGTGAACACGAATAAGACCACAAGAAATTTGAAGAATATTTCTTCCCAGTGCAAAATTGTCCTGATTCAAGAAAATATTTGCAATTATCAAATGAATGACCTAGTTTAATAATATAATGGTTGTGCCTTGTCGTCCGATATTTCTTTCCTGTTTTTAGGTTTATAAGCTGGAATGGTCAAACTCCAGCATGCATTTTCAAATACCTTCTGCTCATGTGTAGTATTTAAACTAAAAACCCCGATGGGATCATCGATCTCCAGCCACCTTGCGGAGGCCATCCTGCAAGAACTGGAAACTCGGGTCTTCCAGATCTACAAGCCGAAATAATGGATGCGCTACGTGGACGACACCTTTGTTATCATACACCGAGAAGCCAAAGAGAACTTCAAAAGGGATCTGAACTCGATCTTCCCACAGATTCAATTCACAATGGAGGAAAAAGAGGACGGAATGCTTCCTTTTCTCGATGTTCAAATATCAAGGCAGGAGGACGGAACCCTCCAGACTGGCGCGTTTCGAAAAGCGACAAACACGGAGAAAATTCTTCACTACAACAGTAACCGCCCCCTGGCGCATAAACGCAGTTGCGCCGGATCGCTTTTTCGCCGCATCCAGACACACTGCAGCACAAAGGCCGAGAAGCTGCGAGAACTTAAAACCCTATGGCACCTCTTTCTCGCCAGTGGATATCCACGCAGCTTCGTAAACAAATGCTTATACCGATGGCACACAAAGACTGAATGTGAGCCTAAACAAAGACCTGAAACCTTCCATGTCTTGCCCTATGTGAGGAACGTTTCAGAAGCCACTGAGCGCGTTGGGCGTTGGACACTGGCCGGAGGCCACTATCCGTCGATTAGTCATGCAACCAAAGGGCCGACTACCACCCACAGACACCTCAGGCGTTATTTACCGTGTCAACTGTCTAGACTGCCAGGCCATCTACTGCGGCATGACCGACAAACGACTGAGTACGCGCATGCACGAGCACACTTTGGCCGTAAGGCGAAATGTTTTACGATCACACGTCACCATTCACAGCCTAGAAAACAACCACCGGTTCGATTATGACGGGACCAAAGTGCTCGGCCGAGCGGAAAACAGACTGGCCAGAGAAGTCATCAAAGATTGGCAGTCAGACGCCAACTCTTTCAACCGTAGCATCGACCTACCAGTGCCCTATGAGGCCGTCAAGCACCATTGGCGCACGAGAAGAGGATCAATGAGAAACGAGGTGGCTAGACCTACCGCAAGTGAGCACGAAAGACCTATTTAAACAATGTATTTTTCCCTATGCTCTATCTCCGATGATGCGCTCGATTATGAGTGTGAAACGTCAGATAATTTTATCTTCTACCCCAGCGATCGCCTTGTCTTCTCCTTCCATATATATATATATAACTCAAACAAGTGCGTATCACTCACTGATGTGGTAAGGATCTCACTCGATCCCATTTGTCCACCCGCCCGCCAGCTAGCTACCGGCGATAAACGAACGTTGTGTCATAGAACACATACCACATATATAGCACAAATATGTTGCTAAGGGTGCAACAGGCAAGACGCAGACAGCTGTTTCACGGTCGTTACCGATCATCAGTACGTCATATGCCTTGTGCAGTGAGGTACATAAACAACTCAAACAAGTGCGTATCACTCACTGATGTGGTTAGGATCTCACTCGATCCCATTTGTCCGCCCGCCAGCTAGCCACCGGCGATAAACGAACGTTGTGTCATAGGACACATACCACATATATAGCACAAATATGTTGCTAAGGGTGCAACAGGCAAGACGCAGACAGCTGTTTCACGGTCGTTACCGATCATCAGTACGTCATATGCCTTGTGCAGTGAGGTACATAAGCAACTCAAACAAGTGCGTATCACTCACTGATAGAAGCGAAGATGCGTGTTCCCTGACATAAATGAGAAGAAAAGGCGATCTCAGGGACTATAGGTGTATTGTCGTGACGTTTCAAAAGCATGCAAGCTTCCATCGTCGGAGGTGAGTATCGTACCGCGTCTCACAGTATTTATAGGGGTGATAGCCATTTTGTAACACAGGGTTGATTGTATG
This sequence comes from Schistocephalus solidus, assembly GCA_017591395.1. Classification (NCBI taxonomy): domain Eukaryota; kingdom Metazoa; phylum Platyhelminthes; class Cestoda; order Diphyllobothriidea; family Diphyllobothriidae; genus Schistocephalus; species Schistocephalus solidus. The sequence goes on from WEDG01003003.1 coordinate 204,026, forward strand.
GGTTTACCTTTGCAGCGTACACTATAGGAGGACGGGGTGGGAGTAGTCCTTAATTGGCTCTAGCGTTCTTTGTCAGCATACACACAGGAAGCATCTCTGTAGTCAGCGCTGTGAAGAAGGGGGGGAGGAGGAAAATTACTGTTAGTTGACATGTCTCTCGTTGAGGAGGGTTGCCATTGTCTAGGTCCGCATTGACCTTAATTGGCGCTCGGGGTCGATAGTCATGTTTGTGTCCTGACGGCATGTCTCCTCGTCTGTCGGGGTAGTAATTGATGCAGCGGTAATCATGACTGCGCCTTCGTCGGCCCCGAATTGTGGCGTTGTTAGGGGCATATCCGTCCTAGGTTCTCCCGCGGTGGAATTCACGTTTGGCCTAATTCCGTGTTTGCTCTTATGTTCGATGAGATACGCCCGGAGGGCCTGATAGGCTGCCGGAAGGGCGACACAACGGTTGATCGACGTAGGTTCCGTGTGCCAGGCTTCGATTGTTTCCCTGGTTACGCGGTCATTTCCTCGACCCATAATTTCGGCGTTTTGGAAGGCGAACGTGTACCCAGAGTTTGCACAGTGTTCCGCTACTAGGGACAATTTTTCCATTCCCCTCACTGCCCGCACGTGTTCGGTAACACGGGTCTGCAACCGCTTCCCTGTCTCTCCGACGTAGTTAACTTCACAGGAGTCACATTGGATCCGGTAGACGATGTTTGACGTCTCACCTCGTGGAAGAGGGGCTTTCGGTCTCATAACTAGTTTCCGAATGGTTGAATCCGGTCGATGGGCGATTCCGATCCCCAGCGGCCTGAGGAGGCGGGAAACTGTCTCAGAGACGCCATCAATGTATGGCAGTGCATGCCAGACTTTTGGCTGTTCTGTTACCAGATTTTGTCTTTGTTTTGCCAGCCTGCTGCGCTCGATGAAGTTACGAGTGTATCCGTTGGCCATGAAAAGGTGCTGGAGGTAGCGGAGTTCTGCCATTTTGTCTTCCGACTTGCTGCAATGTGTTTCTGCCCTTCTGTAGAGAGTTCGCACACAGCTGCGTTTGTGGCACAACGGGTGCTTACTGTGGTAACTTAAGATTTGGCGTGTGTTAATCGCCTTCCTATAAACCGTAGTTTTTATGTGCCCGTTGGATTTTCGATGGACAAGAACATCCAGGAATGGCAGTTGGTTGTTAATTTCGGCCTCCATTGTGAATTGGATGTCCGGGAAGACGGAATTCAGGACGCTATGGAAATTTTCAATCATTTCTCGTTTAATGATCACGAAGGTATCGTCGACGTATCAAGTCCAAAACGTTGACCTGTAGTACGCGAAAACCAGAGTCTCAAGCTTTTGGAGAACTGCCTCAGCGATGAAGCCCGAGAGCGGCGATCCCATTGGCTTCCATCTGACCTGCTCGTACATGGTCTCCTCGAAGGTTAAGTACGTCTTCAGACAGAATTTTAAGAATTGGACAAGATGTCCCAGCTTCACCGACTCGCCTGCATCATCGTACTGCTTCTCAAGCAATTCGCTTACCGTTTTCACTGCTAATTCCTGCGGGATTGAAGTGAAGAGAGAGGTGACATCAAATGACACCATGACCTCGTCTGCACTCCCTTATCTTTGTCGGTTCCACCTTATCAACATATGCTACACGTCGCTATGCGACCGCCTGCAAGGGCTCTAGTCTGAGCTCCAGATTCTAATGTTTATATTTGCAACGCTGTGTTGTATGTCCTAAAACGCAGTAATGCCCTCTAGCAACAAGCCTTTGTTTAAGCGTCGCGACATTTTTCTGAGCCTTGATTTTTTGTTATATTTTACTGCTGATTGGTCCCACGGAAAGCTATATTAAATTTGTAGGATATGGTAAGATACTTTTTGTACGGCCCAGTTTTTGCTAATAGAAAGTAGAAAACTGGAAGATTTTGCAATATCTTCATATTTATACGTCCAGTATATGTGAATGTATGGTATTATATCGAGGCCTGAAATTAAACGAATAAAGCGAAGAAGACTCCAAAATAAAAATTAAAGTGAATTCGTCCATTTGCAACCGAAATATCATCCCTGTTTTTCAAAGAAGGGAAAAACCGGCATCAGGTGTTAATTTTTGTTTTAACAAAGGAAAAAGTTGATTTACAAAGACATCTAAATAAAGCGCTTTGAACGAGATAACTTATTAGCGAAAGTTTTTTTGTCGATCTTAGGCCAAGTAATTGCCGCAGTTTGTTGTGCTCGTTACTCTTTCTCGGCAATGAGCTCGGTCGACATATATAACACAAATGGGCATCTGCATTAGAAAGGCCTTTGAAAAAATCTTCTGTTTAAGGTTTTGATAAACATAGAACAGAATCTACAGTTGTACGTAACCGATCGAAAACACAAAAATTTATGGAGTATTGACCGCAATTAAAAGGATGAGCTGAAACTCGTCGTACTCCAACACCGAATTCTCCTAATATACACAAAAGGGTAAGTTTACGATTGCAACTGACAATTCCATTTATATTTAGTAGTCATTAGTTGACCTGTCAGCATGTAATCTTTTGAAGAATTTCATTCCTGTGACGCCCCTATCGGTGAAATCAAGCAAAGAAGTGTTTGACTTATACAACTGCACCCCAGCAATGGAAGAATGGTAAAATATACAACCGATCCTCGTGCAAACCGTTTGGAGTATATACTCAAGTTCTAGGTTGTTTGCTATTGACCATAATTGGTGGTACCCGTATTCTTGTGGGATATTTAAGCACAGACTTCACTAAATGACTAGTTTCAAACATAAGTGCACTTTTGGTAATTTAGCTATTCGGTAATTTGCAGGGACAGGCTTTCTGTTAATTTAAATTTAAGTTTACTCATTTAGAGTGATTTATGACGTTCATGGAATTTTTCAATTTTCTAAGACAGCTATTTTTAAAAAATAAGAAAAATGTTTCCATATTTCATTTGTGTTTTGAATTCGCTTCATGTCTTTTATTATTATTTCAAAGCATTCATCCATTTTTTGTGTTTATTTGTGAGTGATAAGCAATCTTTTGTAAACTTCGGCACATTATGAATAATTCACATACTGTAAGTCTGCGAAAGGACGCCCTTTATTCAATAAGTCCATGCAGAGGAGAACTGACCAAAATATTCCAGACAAATAGCTGCGTATCAGAAGCTTTACTGGCGAACTTGCGCAGGGTGAATTTCAAACTAGGTTTTACGTAGGAATAATTATCTGAGCACCTACAATCCAACAGTATGTCTTCTCATGACTGTGAACAAAAAGTAAACAAAACCAAGCCTTTCTCCGTAAAAAGACTCTAAACGTTTGCAGACCAAAATCCAAATAAAAAGAAAGCGTTTGAGACAGACCGGAAGACAGAATTACCACTGCTTTACCACCGTCGAACAGCATACAAAGTCTACAAATCCGTGCAGCATAAAAAACCAATATTCCGTGCATTTGCATATTTTGCAGATTGTGAGGGTGATGTTTGACAAAAGAGTTTCCTGACGTCCACCTAACACCGGGAGGTGGAAACGGTTATTTCCCAATCGGAAGCACTGATTGAATGTAAGTTTGTCCTGAAAAGTCACAAAATCCTGTGTGCAACCATAAATAACCCGGTGCATCTAGTCCCCTTGCTCCCCATACGCTTCAAAATGACGCTTATTCTCCATTTCTGAACCCTGGAAACGTCCGTTAGCATTTTATATGAAAAACCATCTTTAAAGTTTACACAAAGCTCCCACAGATTATACAAATAAACGCCACACGAATTGGTTTGTTACGATGATATCTATAACTCGGCGTTCGGTAAACTCCGCAACCAAAGTTATGCTACAAACACATACTAGGAGGCAACGGCCATACAAATAATTCACAACCTTTTGAGACAGCATATTATCTGCCTCATGAAAACTTATTTCTTTAGGTTTTTAACCAGCAATTCATAAAACATATTCAAAGTTCTACCCCGGTACAGATTCCTATGCCTATATTGGATATCTACGTCGAAAGGAATCCCAACATGCTTCAAAACCAAAAGTCAAAAATATCATCGCACAAATTTAAATTTTGATGTCTGTTTTCTTTCATTAAACCAGTGGATGCCTACAAATCTACTGACATCCACCATCGTTGTGGAAAGTGTAAATGGGCACTTCAACAAATCTAATCTCGAAAATCATCTTCATCCGAAGGCTGACAGATTTTTACAAACGTCATAATGTTAGTTTGCACAGAATCACAGTTCACTATAAAAAGAAGTAGCCAACTGAACTGCATTATTTTCCCAAACATTTAGACGCAAAAGGAATAACGATGAAGGTGGGTGTTCCGCGGCGCCCCTAACGACTAAACTTAGCCATTTTCATCACCCAGCTCTATCGTTCAGAACAGTAATTTTAATTGAAACCTAGGATAATTTGGCCTCCAATTTCTGCCTTCTTCATGAGACACAATATCGCTATGCAAATAAACACCTGTTTGAGAACATTTCACGTGGCAGACATTGAGTATTTATGGTAGTCAAGTGGATAGCCTGTCGGCTGAAGAGCTGCTCTAGAGCCCGGCCCATTAAAGGTCACAAACACTGCAAGGAAGTGTAAATATTCGTTGGTAGACTCGGCAAAACAGCGATGTAAGACGTTTTAAATGGACAGAAACATAATAATCTCATATGCCTTCTGTCTTTGAGTCTCAGAGGCACTACCAAACATCAAAAATGTTAGGACAGGCTCGCGACTGCATAAAAGTATTCCGTATGAGCACAATTTACTTCGCATCAGGGTAAACAGGTCAAAATTGAGAATAGTGTAACTTAGGCAAAGCGTGTGGTAAAGGGTACCCTAAGCTTATAGTCTTAGAGCCCGGTAGTGGTGTTAGAAGGGCTCATCGCTAAAAATGTCGTCGGACATCTTCCTAAGCGGTCACTGAGGCACAGTCGGGCAGTCAAGAAAACGACGGAGGATACTCATCTCGGCGGGTGAACTCTTGCAACACTGACAGAAAAAGTATATCCGCATCTTGGATTGTCCAGTCCAGGCCTCTGTGGCAGATACCCATCCAGCACTCTTCTGATAGGCTTTCAGTGACCATTGGACTGGTCGCACCTCTCATCAGATGTAGCAAGGCCACCTGTAACTCGACAACTCTAAGAGCAGCTGCATTGTAATGCGTATATTGTTAGAAGATTTTGTCCCTTTCGAGCGAACTAACTGCACTGATTTCAGAGGCAATAGACAGTATAGTATTACTGCCGCGTACATACTTGAGAAACTGTTTCCACCTCCACTGCAACTTGGAGGAAGAGACGTCAAGACGATGTTTCACTCATTGGACAGTGTCAATGCTGTATTTGTCCAGTGGTCGCTGACGAATAATTTTGCCGTTTTTCCGAATGTTTCTTCTAGCACAATTTCTCCGAAAAATCTTGGGGTTTTCAAAGTTCCTGAACTTATGTAAAACACCGCCTTAACTAGAACGGACGAACGTTTGCAGATCAGTTGATACTGGGTGTTTTTTAAATGTTCCGCAGTTTGGCGGGGGAGTAGCTATGAGTACACATAGTGGAGCCCAAAATCATGCTGTTTACTGTGCTGGGGGTACTGCTCTAGTTGAAAACTCTTAAAGAAACTCACCGAATAATGTAACGAAGAGAATAGATTTTTGGCGATTAACATCAGACGTCCTAGATCGGAACCGTCTGAACGAAGACTGTCCATAAACTGGGATAGATGGGTACCAAACAGAAAGCTCTTTTGCCCTGATCTGTAGCTATTTTTTGAGCGGCTTCAGCCAAAATATCCGTGTCAGTCAGGGGGGTTTACTGTGAAACCACTTCATTCTCTGCTTTATAAATCACGCGAGATCGTTTGGTCAGTAAAGCAGTAAAGGCAATCAGGTACCAAGAACAAATGAAGAGTTGTTTACTTGGAGGACATTTTTTTGCTGTCTGAGGTAGACAACTTGAGAGTAAAATTATATCATACACAGGCAGAACAGCCACCCGCTCACTTGCGCGCATATCGCAAAGGTGTTTGAATGCCAGTTATACATTCAGGAAACAAACTGAAATCCGAAAGGAGTGGTTTGCTAACAAAAAGCACGTCGAAAAAACGCACACTTTTGTTGGCAAGCAGCAAACATGGAGAGACATAGCGTTATCTGACAATTTAGTCATTCCTTAAATACCATCCGGAAACTGACAACGCATTCGTGGACAACTTTTTTCACATCTGTCTCGCAACACAACATTGGCGGAGCTCGGTTGGGAAACCTAAGGGATGAGGAGTCCCGGAACTGATCGGTGAGCACCCATCCACAGATGCAAACAAAATCTGCTCTTCCTTCTAGGAATCGATTTCAATACGTTCTTCACTTTCGTTGGGCAACGTTTGAGTATGCTTGCTAAAAGAAAAGGATGGAAAGGTAGGTTCGAGGGACATGTCTGTGGTATTGCTATGTTTGACTGCACGATGGAGCATGCTTGCCTGATTCGGCTTACGGAACAGAACAGCATTTACGACCTCAGAATCAAATCTTAAACTTCAGGAGAACATCGAAACTAGAAACATCCCGGTTATATCCTTTGTAGGAATGAGTGGATATGCTAAATGGACGAATATACTCATGAGCTCTGAGCGTTGCGTCGATGCATCTGAAGGAAGTAAAACTTCCTAAACGTGGGAAGTCAATCGCTAATACACACCGCAGATAGTAACTCAGGGCTACCCCTAATAACTTGTTAGACGCGTTTGTATGCGAGCCCCTTATGACCGATTCAAAAAACCTCACAAAATTGTAGTTTGCCAAGCGACATAGCTATGGTATAAAGCGTCCAAAACTGGACTGCTTATGTCCAGGTATGATAAATTTGGAGACGCCATAAAGCACGTCCTGTAGGTGATGTAAAATGTATCGCTGACAGTAGGCCAGTTGTGGTGACAGGCGCGTGCTTTTTAGCGAAGTAAACATGACCTCTTTCCAGCTTACGGGACACTTGAATTCAGCAATTCCATAATAAACACGAAGCGCCATGGCGACAGAATATCATTTCTAAATGTTCAGCATTTTTGCATCCAAGTAAGGAAATAAAACAATTATGTAAGGAATTATGAAATGAGGGTTTATCGTACCGGCTTAGGTCTATGGTAGGTGTAATTAGCAAGTGGAACTTCTGCACAGTGGTGAACAGTGCCCGATTTAGTATCAAGAACACACTCGTTCATTAACCAACCTATTTCGTCATCCGGACGAAAGGCAGGTCATTCAAGCTCAAAGAAATTCGGTGCTTCAGAAAGCATAAAAGGACAACGGCCTGGAATCTGATGTGACGCTCGGTGCTTTTGTGCATACTTTACATCTGACAATTAGGTTTTAGAAAATGAGAAGCTGTCGTCCTGCGCAGACCAAATTACGACGTCTTCTGTTTGATGGCCAAGATTACAGAAGGTTCCAATGAGTTTGTGAATTCTTCGAACGCCCGGACAAAACAGCTTTCAAACAAAACTGTTTACGTCTTCTCGATTAGTCGGTCGAGCAGGCTGCATTTACGAACAGTCGCAAGCGTAAGCTGATGCAATCGAAGCATGGTTGCTATGGCAACAGGTTTTATCCTTCCGAAGTGGTCCAGCAGCTCTGTCCATTACGAAAATAATTCTTCGGCTCTGAACTTGATGTACCTTCCTCCCGAAGTAGTCAAACTAGAAGGCCGATTATACTTTTCTCCTGAATTTTAGTACCAAAACAGAAATATTTCATAGCTTTTGGGTTCAACAGCAAATATTCTTTTAGTGCACATAAAAGGAATTTGCACACCTTTTATAAATGAAGCAAGGGATAGCACGGTCGGTGATGAATTTATTTAGTAATTATTTAGATCATAATGGTTTCAGTGCTATGAAGACAATACAGTGCTTCTGGGACAGCAGACGATGGTTCTAACCCCTAGTTTATTGATGTGATGAGCCTGAAAATATCAATCTCCAAATAATGTATACCATGTATTTAATATATATTTGAATTTATTAGGGCAGAAAAATCACCCGAAGCATGTATAATACTGAAGTAGTCATCTTCTACCGAGTGCGGATTTTCAGGGGACTGAAATAAACGTGTATTCGAAAGCCGAGTGGTGTTTTCAGATAGAACCAAAAACCCATTCAGTGATTTTACCGCGAACTTGTGATCTCATGGGCTTCAGTGCAGCGCAATAATGTACATTTACACGAACAATGGGCGTATCACTTAAAACGGGGTATTGTAAGCAACAACTGAACCACACAATCTGAGTACCAGTTCAGTCGCTAGCGCAGATGTTCCAGGAATGAAAACTTTGCAAAATTTAGATTTCAAAGGTTTTGAACGGTTGCCCGATGTAATAACACCTAACCTTTTACGGAGCTACTTGAAAGCCAATAATCCAGAGCACACTCAGCCACCAATGGATAAGCAATTCAAGAGCCTGACGCTTAACAGCTGCAAGACAAAAGGGTGCAAAGTAAGCCGACCTTAGTAAAGCAGAAAATGAGGACTATTCACATGATGTCATCTCTGTTTTATCCTTGAAAGTTTGACATAGGGCTGGTAACACCGACCAAACGGGTCACTAGTTCAACCTGACCAACGGACATAATGATTTAGCACCCGCAGTTATCTCCCTAATCTATGAAACTGGTTCTTGATTGGTTAATAACCCGCCTATGTCAACTACTATGTCGCCGCTTTCGACTGTAAAAAAGGGCTCCCGTATGAGTTCAATAATTCAGAAAAATAAACAGGATTGATCAGACTATTTTCACTTAATGCACAACTGGAACTCGAAATTTAACCTCCATTCGTGAATAGCTAACATGTTATATGATAAAAATAAACGAGGAACTAACGAAGAAGTTGCTTTGTTTTATGACTTATGGACCAACCCGCATCTATGCTGATAGCAATCAGTAAATAAGGCAGTCTCTCAGAGAAAACGTTTTACAACGATGACACAACACAGTCTAGCCGTAAGACAGTAGCTGTCGAAAAAGGCAGTGAATCCGCATGGGTTAGCATTCAGGCTCAAGGGGTTAAGTGGGGCAAACAGACATGCAAAGAACTTAATCGGCTTGATTAGTCTTAATTACTTCTTGCAGATAAAAACACGAGTAATCCCTTAATCTTCCCCCAAAAGGACATGAAGTATGGACAGTAAAACGCGAAGTCTCACAGGTAAATGCATGTTTCCATTTAAAAATCGTATCTGTACACGAATAAGGCGGTAAAACATGGGAAAGGTTTATGTCTTCAAGGTAATACCAAAGACCTTCCCCTAGTAAACTGAAACGACTGGTAAAAGTGCATAACAAGCGCACAGGTCCTACACACCACGACGTCGCATCTCAATGCCATTTTCTCACAAAAACTGCATAAATTAATATGTACTCATGACGGCCTTACACAAGGGCACATTTGAGACGATTAAGCTACAAGGTAAAAGTTGAGTTGAAATTCTCTGAATGCAGCCCAAAAACTCGTTTTTCATGCGAATAAGGCCAAGAGACGACTTTGCCAGATATAAGTGCGCGGCTCGTTAATCGAAATAGTTTGTTCGGACGGAGATGGAAGCTGTCAGATGTTAGCGAATTTCGGCTGGTACACACCACCCCCACACAAACGGCTTCCTTGCATTCATCGCCGTTTTGCAATACAAGCCACTCCTACACTCAAGCCCACCTACAGTACGGACTGGCAGACACACATGAAGGCACCCGAATTCAAACGAAAGCGTTCAAGAAATCAGTGGCCACAAGTGCCTTAAAGGGAGAATTTGATTTACTTTCCCCGGGAACCGAGCTGAAGGACCGTAGAGAGGGCTTCGTCCAGAATTTGCAGCAATTGGCTGATGTCGCCAATTCTCCCGCACAGCCCTAGCTGAAGCGGAATAGGCCGAGAAAACAATGGAAGGGAGGCTTTCTTTGCGTTTTGACAAGAGGAGGGACTTGAGCTGTGTACGGGGGCAGTGTGCAAAATTAAGGAGGAATAAGGTAAATCCAAAGCAAATGCGGTCAACAAAAAGTGTGCAAAATACCAGTAAAAAGGTTAAAAAAAGAGAGACACACGACAAGGGTAATATAGAAGCGCAGAGGAGGCAGGTCGGTTCAACAAACAATGTAAGATGGTTCTGAGGGGACAAATGGATATGTGGCTGGTTTGGGGGGAGGAGGGGGACCAGAAAGACGGCGCTATTGCCAGAGAAAATATTGGTGGATTGCATGCAAAGAAGGGGTCTCTCCGCCTGCTGCGATGTTTGCTTCTTCTTGTTTCTACCTTCTAAATGAAGCAACATCAAAACAACATCAATAAGAACAACACCCATGCGTTGGAAAAGCGGAAATCAGTTTGGGAGCTAGCCCCCCCCCACACAGCCTGCGAACGACTACAATGTTGCACGGTCGGGAATAGGCCCGAAGCATCTGTTACAAACCGAACACGCATGCAAGCACAAACGCACGCTTTCTGACGAAAAGGAAGCGTTAAATTCACTTAAGAAAGACGAAAACATTATAATTTTGTCTGCCGACAAATGAGGTTCCACGGCTATTTTAAACATCAATTTTAACGGATAACTCAACTTACATGCCCCTAACTACTGACCCCACAAAGTCACAAAACTCAAATATCAAGAAGGTATTAAAACGCCTCAAAGGAAGAAAATTAATTTCTGGAGTACTGGCTAAATCCTTGAAGCAGGATGAACCTAAGATTGCCAAAATATACGGACTTCCCAAAGTTCACAAAAGTGGCATTCCGCTGCAACCGATAGTCTCCTTAATCGGTGCACCAAATTATAAGATTTCCAAGTGGCTATTTCATCAACGCAACCCAGTTACAAAGAACTCTGAATCCTCTATCCAAGACTCGCTACAGTTCCTCGAGAAGATAAAAGACTTTAAAATTTCAAATGACGAAATAATGGTGTCATTGGATGTTTTTTCTTTATTTACGTCTATCCCTCTGGACTAAGCGAGGACCTGTAATGCAGAACTCCTACAGGCCTACTCTACCGATGTACCTGGGGAAGTCCTCCTGGACTTTCTCGATATTTGCCTTGAAACAAACTTTTCCTTTGCTGAAAATTATTATCGACAACTAAAAGGCGCCCCTATGGGTTCGCCAATATCCGGTTTTTTGGCGGAGGCTGTGATTCAGAAACTAGAGACTACAGCTCTCCCCAGAATTAACCCGAGATCGTGGCTACGCTATGTGGACGATACATTTGTTATCGTCAAAAAAATATCAACTTGATCCACTCCACAAAAGCCTGAACTCCACGTTCCCAGGAATTCAATTCACCCTCGAAACAGAAGTTGATGAACGACTCCCTTTCTTAGATGTCCTCGTACATAGGAAGACAGACGGGACACTTCATACCTCAGTCTATCGTAAAGATGCATATTCCGAGGTCATTTGGGAGTAACCACCCCATGTCTCACAAACGCAGCTCTGTTAACAGCTTGCTAAGATGAGCAAAAACTCACTGTTACGATGAAGAAACATATCGAGCATACATGAAATACCTTTTAAAATTATTTTCCCAAAATGGATATCCTCCTGACTTTTTCCGTCGATGCATGCGACGACAACAGTTAAAAGAAAAAGGTATTTCCAGAGCAACGCCCTCCCAGGCGTCAAAAACAACAAATTGGCGAACACTCCCGTATGTAAAGAATGTAGATGAGCTCGTTTAAAGACAGCTCAAGAAACACCATATACAAATAGCGCACAAACCTGCAACAAAATTGCGCACCCAGCTTGTACACCCTAAAGAGAGTGTTGGTATTTCAATAGAAAAAAAGTCGTCTACAAAATACCGTGTACCAGTTGTGATGCGGTTTATTGAGGCCAAACCGGGAAATCTCTATTCACCCGTTTTCACGAACATCAGTTAACGGTGAGGAGACGTGACCCCTTATCTCAGGTAGCAATGCACACGCTGGACACAGGACACCTATTTGCATGGGAGGATACCCGCATCGTTGGCACCTGCCCAACAAGGAAGGGCCGCGAATTCCTGGAGGCAATGCACTCAGACAAGGCATGTATTAACAGGCATATTGATTTAGATGCCAATTACACATTTCTCAAGGTCAAGTGGAGGCGAAAACAGCCTCAACAGGAGTATGTATCGACCGGATAACTTAAAACCCTGGACGTCTATTGGCTCAAACTTTAGCCAAACATAGAATCTTGTGTTAGGCATTATTTAAGGTAAACTGTTTTCTGTACATCTCCCATTTGTCTGACGACGAACTGGGGCACCAGATTCGAAAATTTACACAATAAAGTTATTTTGTTCCCAAAGAACTCAAGTTAATTTAACTAAAATAAACTATATTGGCAGTTCCCAAAACAACTCGTTTTACTGGATTCTTGGAAAAATATTAAATGGTGTGCGCAAATTTTCAACCCCAGCAAAGAAGGGAAGATCAAGTTTTCACGAACCTCGCAGATAGATTGAGTTCAGCAGATAAGCCGCCTTGTCCAGAGGAGGTGCCCTTCACGTGATTCCTGGAGTTGGAACCCACTGAAGACTGAAAGCCGAGATTGCCATCGGTCTGCATCCTCATAAATATGTTCTGATCAAGACTTCTGATCTGCGGTAGATTAGTAATTTTTGGGGGATCACCAAGCACGCCACCAGGGACAGCCCTCTCCGCAAGGGACGTGGGCCTATATTTTAAACTTGAAAAAAGGACAAAAAGAGCACACATTATGCAGTAGAAGAAGGCGATTTTAGTGTATAAAACTTGACGGGAAACCTAACCGAAGAGATTTATACAGTAAATGGGCTTATGCAGTAGCCGCAGATGTCGTGGACAGGGCCAAAATCCTGCTAATGTAGCTTCAAAAAAGCAAAGTTTCTCCGTTAAAAATAGAACCAGCGTTCCTACTTGTTTTCGAGCCCCAAACTTGAGGTCTGTCCCCTGTGAAAGTTACTTCTTATAATTTGAGTGCCTTATTGAATGCTAAACGCACTCATCCAGTGGAAAACCAAGCATCATGCAACAGGTTTTCAGGATATTTTTGACACACCACAATGCCTTTTATTTTTAAAAAAAGCAAACTCGTCAAATCAACCATTTAATTAGTATGGAGTTTGTCCATTGCTTTTACACTCACCTACCAACTCAAATATATTTTACAGAAAAAGTATACCGGAATTTCTGTATTATCCGCGATTGATAGAAAATTGAGTTTTCTTCAAAATTTACAATTTTTCGGTTTCAAAAGTTTATACTTGGGAGATTTTTAGGACGACTGAATGTCCATTCAGTTAGTGTTGTGCCTGTTCGCTTGTTATGGCTCCTTATGAGGCATACAACAAACTACTTATCTATTGCTAACTTTCAGGTATATTTGTGGTAGCATACAGGGAAATATGATTTTCTTTACATGGAAAGCGTTCATTTTGCAAATTGCAAACCCTAAGCGCATGCGCAAAGTCAGGTCGGATTCAATCTTATGCAGGACGTTAACTAAGTTATAACAGAAAGATACTCTTTCTTCGACTTCAACATTTAAAGATGACACGATTTTTCTACTAAACGAAGACGAGGAAGGGTAGGTTAGTGCATCTTGTTTACCATATATGCTTAGATTTGTAAGCGCGATGAAAATCAATGGGAAAAAATCCATACTACTTAAGAAGTCTCGTTTTACTGAGTTGGGTTTTTGCGTACAAGAAGGAAATCCAAAAGCCAGCGTCTTGTCATGAGTGAAATGCCTCGTGATTAGGCTGCGCGATAATCAGTTCCATAGTCCCCTTTACTCCAGCGCAATTGGAAACACATTTCCTGATCAGAAAAAGAAGCTTCAGAACAAAATCGTTGTAACAAGAAGTTAATCAGTCTGACGTCTCGAATTCAAACTCTACGGCTATAATGTACCCAATAGCCGACCAATTTTCACTCTATGAATACACAAGAGTTGCAAAATCATCATCGCGTCCAGCACAACTCTCAGTGCTTAAGGTGAGTGCTGATGGTGCCTTTTTCATCACTATCTGTGACTGCTTCTGATGATGGGTTCAGGTAAGAATCCGAAACGTCAGACCAATAAACTTCTTGTTCCACTGATCGCATCTTCTTCTTCTTCTGAAAAGCTTCCTGGAAATTGCATATTGGCTTCTATTTACACTTCAGAATTTCGGTTACCACTTCACCTCATCTGCTTAGTAAGTAACAATGCGACCCCAAGATGCGCCATCAAAGGGAAATGGAATGTTTTTACTCCATTCAAAAAACCAAATGAAATGGAGGAAAGTTTACACGAAGGGATTTCCCATATTTATGATCTGAGCAGGCAGTGCCCGGGCTCGTAGTCTACTGGGGCCAAAGAACCTCCCTAAAATATCAGGTATTTCCCACCTGGAAATAGGATATTACCAGCTGACAACAACATATAGGCCAAAGATGAACCCCAGTCTTGGTTCCTTTTTTCGGAAAGACGTACCCTAATATAACTGGGATTATTTTATACTCATACCGCACTAGTACTTTTTACTAACCTGGAGTCCAAAGTTAGTATGGCTTATGAGAAATAAACCAGGCAGAGAAGATAGAATGTAAACAGCACTCACACGTACGACCGAAAAGCAGTTCCATTTAAATAGATTGCATTCAAGTGACAACTTTGGACGGGGGAGGGGAGAAGAGGAACCACGTAAAATATGGGTGGCCTTGTGCCAAGTCCCAGGGTCAGGGTTACGGTTCTGTCTTGTGTTAGGGTTATTACTGGGACTCGGAAACAGGAATAAAGCGCAAGACCAGCTGTAATACATGAGGGGCCGGGCCGGGCCGGGATGAGGGGGGAGGTCAGGTAAGCAATTCAGACCAAGCAAATCAGTCCCATGTCAAATTTTTCGCCCAGTTGATACGTCGAACCGTAGTCGCTGATGACGTAGATGTTCCAAAAGTCGACTACTTTTATCAGGTTTTGACACTTCCGACGGGAAATAACCGTACGGAACGGAAAATGAGACCACTGATACCCCTCGAATCCAGCCCTGTTGCTACAGTTCAAAAAACACCGAAAAAAAGTACCTGCGGACGGAAAAGCCGGCCTACTGGTGCTACCGACTGCAGGACTGCATAGTTGATAGACGGTTAATGAGTCAGTCGGTTCACCTTTAGTGAGAAGTACTAGTAGCAGTATCCATTAACAGTTGGCCGACGTAAGGCGAAACAAATGTGTACTCTTAAATACTGCGAAAATAACAGAAGACGAGATGGTGAAGCGCATCACACAGAGGATAAGTTCCGTTTCAACAGATCTCTACGCCTCGGCTTAATAAGAAGTTGATCATAAGAAATGGAAACGTGGCAGAATACCATTCATTAGTTTTATTTGCACTTAACAAGACCTCATCCACGGAGCTGTTATTCTAATCACCAAAGAGTTTGGACTCACGCGTCGGTCCGTCATGAAAGAATTTGAGAAAACTGTAACTGAAATGCCAACTGACTATACTGGAAATTGATCAAGAAAAGAATTTGAAACACTGTTTCCTAAAAAGACTTAAAGACAGTCTAAACAGTTGGATCTAACAGTGCCAAACAATTCCGCAACAGCTTTATAGCATGAATTGGGAGCAGTAGGAAAAACAGCAAGTTGAAAAGGATGTCTGGCTAGATTGACCTATATAACCAATTACCGATGGTAGACTTATATGTATGAAGAGGTATCGGTTATAGCACGCTTATGCTTGTGAGAATATCGAGGCCATCAAGAAATAACGAAGAAAATTGTGTGAAACGCAAAAAACCCTACATATCACATACCTGATGGTGTTTCGCCTTGTTCGCCTCTCCCACTTATTATTCGCAGCTTTTTAGATGGAGTGTTGCTAACGCCGACTGAATCGCGAGAATGAATGCACGCCCCACGTTGTTACGTCCACCAGAGGCCCTGGCCATATATGCTGACGAAACTGGTGGTTTGCCAGTCCCGGTATCCGCCCTATTCACCCCCCCCTCTCCCCTCCCACGCAACCTCCAACGGCCTCGACCATCCCCTTGCCCCTTCCCCAGCTGTGCCTTCAAAAATAGTTGCTGCATCGGCAAAGCTTATCAGCATGTAGCTAAGCAGAGAGAGAGAGAGAGAGAGAGAGAGAGCGAGAGAAGAAAAGAGCAGAGAAAAATCCGTAGCTCAGAATGCAAACAGAAGCCGGACATTCACTGGCGATGTCCGCGTCCGTACGCATGCACGCCTAGGTAACGAGTACAGGCCTGCTGCTAATGGTTTTATTGGCCTCCATGCAAGAAAGAAGTTGCCAAACTACGCCTGCTCTGGTGCACCGGAAGAGGAAATAGCGATGTTCAATTCAACAGACGGCATCGATCATACGGTAGTGCTCGCGTGACGTAAATGCCATCACGCAGTTGTCCTTTTCTGCTGATTTATAATTCGCCATTTACTTAATGTCACCTAAACGCTGCACGAGTGCAGCCGGGAGTGACACAGAAGAACCTAGAGTATAACTCTTTTCGAAGGGGTCTAAGAGCAAGGCCGGGGTTCAGAAATCAGTCAGGAGGAGTCAATATAAATGTGACCAATTAGCACGAACTGGTAACGCGCAGCTCGCGTGAAACGGTTCAAAAGAGGACCAACGAAAGAACCCACGTGATCGCAACAGTTCAGATATCTAAAACGGCGCATCCTACGCTCGATCTATTCTTTTCAACAACTACCCAACAATACGGCGCTCATTTTCCCATTTGTTATTTTAGCAGTATTTTCAAAAACCGATCCAAGGAAAAATAGATGAAGCAAAAAATCTTTAAAAAAAAGATCATAGGTTCTTAAATATTTTTGAAAAATCTCGCTTTCAGGACAAAAAAGTGAAAATTGAAGACCGAAGGCTCCGCCATGAAGACTATTCCCATCTCATCTTAAATATATTCTATTGCAATTTGCCGCACATTCTGCTTCTAACCAAAGCTCATTTACTAAAAGACACATTTTGTTGAAGCCTAAGAAGTGATTCTTCACTAAGTCCAGTTGTAGGAGAGTACCATCTTCTTGTTCTACTCTTTATTCACAGCCGCAATAAAACCGGAATAATATAACACCAACCGCCTCCTTATGATCACCGAAAATGCCAAACCTGTAGTTTTTCCGGGACGGGTAAGTCCCGTAATGTGATAGTTGAACGCACTCTCCCATGATAAGGAATATTTCCAAGTACAGCCGGCAAGCCAACAAGCCCGAGGTTTAACGATACAGCGTTGGACTAATCAACGGTCAAAGAACCCGGGATGGAATGCCAGGTTCTCGAAAGCTGCTGTTCGGCATGGCTAAGTGACGACGAATAATGAGCCAGAAATTGTAATCCCAGTCTCCGTTCACACTGTCGGTACACCTCTTACCACTGTGCCACAGCTTGCGGTATTTGGGATATTTTTTGTTATTTCTCATATTTCTGTAATTTCTGAGGACATACACACACTGCATGACAAATTATGGAACTACAAATTCTGCAAAGGCACGAAGCCCGTGAAACATCCAGTTTCCATTGTTTCCCCATAACGTAAAATCAACAAAAAATATTCATACCAAGCAAAAGCTGGAAAGGTTGAGCGTACTCTGATCTTAAACCATCGCCATGCTGCTAGCGATTTGACGGGTTTCGACGTGACAGCTATCGAATGAACATGAAATAAGGTATTTTGGACAAACTTCGCCATGTTCAGTGCTTGTTTAGTACATTGATGTCGTTTAAACGTCAATAGTTTCAGGTTCAGAGTACCCGCTCCGAAACGCGACTAAACACAGGTACTGGCTAAAGACTCGAAGACGTGTTTTCCCAATTTCCGCTCAGTAGTGAATCCGCTCGGCACCCCAATGAGGGTTACAGGGTTACCTTCAGTTATTAAAGTACACTTTCCTGAGAAATGATTGATATAAATTGGACGATTTGGGCTCGTTATGAAATTCAATTTAACAGTCCAGCTGAATACTATCAGCTTCTACACAAGTACCGCACAATACTCACGCATAACATAGACGAAACACGTGTTTATGCATTTAATTAGTAACGAAACTGAGCAGACGGTTATGAAATTTTTCTAGACAGCCTTTCTAGCAATCACATTAAGTAATTTAGACATTCGCGCGAACGTAAATATCAAACTTTTGCCGGAAGCGGCGGTAGTCATAGACCTTCTCTGACATCGAAAACTCTAAACTGCCTAGGAATGTTGGCTGTCTTCGAATTTAGCCCGTATGCGAAATAATTTGTCGTTTACGGTCCTGCAAAACATTTTCACACAAGGTACCCCTTGCAGGAAAGAGCATTTACCCCGGGAATTCGCCACCTTAACTGATGAGAAATGTTGACCTCAGCACATTCACAATTTAGCATAGCTTCGGGGGATATGCACAGCCGCAGGCACACTTTGGTAATTACAGCTGTCCCGCGGTTGTTCCCGTTTTGCAGGCTTTCGTAGGCATTTAAAATGCCAGTTGGCGCCCACCCTCCCCATCGTAGACCGAAAATAGGAAAGCGAATTTGCGACAAAATGGCGCTTAAACGTAGCCACCGGTTCTAAAATCTAGCCAAAGACTCAAAAATATGCAAAGGGAGAAATTCGCCTCAAGACAGCAGGGCTTGTGTCTTTGTATGGGACTGTATGAGCCAACGTAATTTTTCAAAAAGACGACAGACAGTGTTAGGATAAAATATTTCTGAACAGAAAAGGGGACTGGCATTCACAGTCCATGCGATTCACAATGTCTAATTTGCAGTTATCATGCACGCGTTTTCATTACATCGAGATAAGTTTCTGAGAGGATCCATATACCAACAGGGTAAAGTTTTCTATTTGGAAGGGAAGTAAAAGGTCGCACGAGAGTGTGGGAGACAGTTTACCCTCCAACACAACGTTATTCTGACATTCAATCATTCCTATGACCAAATTTCGTCAATAACTCAACCCTGAAGGAAATAAAATGTCATCCTTGAGAAGAAGTTTTACAAAATGCGTAAACAATTTCTGGCTCAGAGGAAACAGGCGTAGTTGGTCCCGAGTCTTCTATCGTTTAACAATTTATCTGTTCTCAACTTACAGTTCCAACAAATGGTAACATCCAACATAGTAAATTAATATGCGGAAAGGACCAAAAACGGTTTTTTTTTTTCGGGTGTTTAAATCTTCTCAAAGCAGGCTGTGTGCTTCTACTACAGTCCCAGAAAGGAAAGAAAAGTACAGTCGCAGACGGCAGAAAGCGATCATTTGGCCATCGTGTGGAGCCTGAATGCTGCGAGCTGATTTGGCCCATTTAGTCCCCTCCAGCAGATGAACCATGAGGAACCGGCCCGACTAGCAATAGAGTCCTGTGTGCAATCAAACCGCCAGCTGCAATTGAAGATGGATAGCACCTAGATACCCAGAAGCTCCTTTACCTTTCTGTTTGAACGCGAAATTCCGTAATACTGGCCGAAGTCTGCCAACTACGCACCGATACGTGAAAGGCTTTAATGCTTTCTCTTTAACATTCCCAAGGTGCTATGTAGACGATAAAATCTGAAGTTCCTTCATACACACAGGCAGACTCGTAGAAACCGGAGTATTTATTACCATCATCGAAGATCTCCGGAAATGTACTACACGAGTTCTTACAAAAGCAAGCAGACTATGGTATTCTTAAGCCTCAGGAGAAAGGTCTTACGTAAGGAATGTGGCAGGGTTCTCTGCCTGAGAAGCAATGAGCAGAGAGGCATGTTAATTCAATTTTTTTTAAAAAACGAAAAGCACTCGACATATTTTAGGGATAAAAAGTGAGTTCGTAGTAATAAAATTAGTGAACTGAAAAAAAATCGGTGAGGGGGCCTTGTATGGCCGCCTAAACGTGATACGGGAAAGGGAACGGTCCATAATACATGTGACTTTCTGCTAAATTCCAGGGAAATTATCGTTAGGATTAAAGTGGGGGTTATGGTTAAGGTTAGAGTTAGGTTTACGCTTGATGTTAAGTTCAAAGTTCAGGTTAGGATCATGATGAGGCTAAGGTTTAAGGGTATTATTTTAATAATTGTAGGGTTTAGGTTTAAGGGTAGGGCTTGGGATAAGATTGAAGTGACAATGTAGTTCTGGGATTAATTTAAACGTTAAGAGACGAGTGTATTCATCTTTCCTGAAATTTACACTTGAGCCACCTTTTTTTAAGCGGGCGGGTCGGTTCCTATTCCCTTGTCCTGTTTAGACTGCCATACAGGGTATTCCTACCAAAAAATCCTTTCGAAAACCTGATATTATATTGGCCATAAAGGATCCCACAACTGGTAACTAGTAGGCCTACGATGGTTTATAGAGATCAGAAATAGTGGCGATTTCACAACCGTGGGTGGGAGTGGAATTCAAACTGCGGGGCGAGTGCTGGTTGAAAAGGATGAAATTAATTTTTACCCAGTCAAAAGTGGTCGACTTTCAAGGCCGATACCCCATCAGAGTGAAAACAGTTTACTCCGACCCCCGAAACACTAAAATTACTTTGAACTGTGCAGCGAGGTACTGATCAGAATCCGTCATGGAACGTTTAATTTTAGCAGACCGATGTTGCCCAGAATTGGATAGGAAAACTGTTTGGTGCGACGCACTGTCCGTCAACGAGTAAGCTCAGAGGTAGACAAAGAATTAAAATGAGATCATCCAACCAATCCATCACCATCGAAAACAAAAACAAATAAAGGTAATAGACGCACGGTTCGCAGTACCATGCAGCAGTCACGAAACTGTCGCTGTCCGTGAGGATCACAATGATTTGCGACATTTTCGTGCCGAGTGAGCTGTGAATTGACAGCTTGCATTATCCCTCTGCCAGAATTTGGACTATCACCAACTTGCCTTCTAGCCCCACTTTTCAGTGCGACGTTTGGTCAAGATTGGGAAAACCTCCTCGGGCTTTGTTTATCCCCAAGACTGTGCAATATTTTGGGGCTCTAAGTCTTAAGCTTACCAGTATTTGAATTATCTTACCTGTTTCTGGACTTAAACGCTTAAAACGAAGAGGACTAGAGCCACCACCAAGGACGGAGGTGACGTTGATCTCACGCACTCTTCCAACCTTCATCCTGTTTAGGTAATAACGTGTGAACGGCTTGAATTGGACTGAAACGTGGCCTCTCAATGCACGCATACCAGACTTCATCTGCTCGGATATCACAACGATACACTTTATCACAACGCCCCATTTAGCTGGAAACAGTAAAACGTGACTTGGAGTTGCTCGATCAGTCGGCAAGAGACAAAGAATTTACTAATATAAATGCGTCATAGAACCACGGGAAAAGGAGATAGCATCATTGGCTGTTTGTGAGGTAAGAACTCCTTCAATAGCTCTCTCAAAACCTCCCCTTCCCTTATACACAAGCATCTATAAGGCTGCCTCCAAAGTACTTTTGCCCGACAAGACCATCCCGACTTTATTATAGTTTTGGGGGAGATGATGCGATGCGTTATTGACATCGCGTGCCGCCAAATTCAAATATCAGTGATTGGAGAAGCAAGTTAGCGCTGATGTTTTTTGCATTCCGTTTAATAAAGACCGATGGCTTTACAGGCCATTCGTCTCATTTTTAACGCACTAACAAGAATCCGTTTGTGGCCTAACCCATCGCCAGAGAATTAAAAGCGTTCTGCACCACACCTACCATTTTGTGAATATGGAATATAACTTTGTACGAGGGTTGACGATCAAAGCTTTCTCGGCTGTACATCGGTTCAGAACCCATTCGAATTTTGTTGTTCAAGACACCGATAAAATCAAGTCTGGAAAAAGTAAATATTTTGAGAAATGATTTCTTGTCTAGCGAGAGAGAGATCAAAGGTGAAAGCGCCAAATATTTATCTGATACGTTGCGTTTGGGCGTCTCGAGTTCACCTAGGAATCTTTACGCCTACGCAAAAACTTAAAGGCTACAATTGAAGACAGGCTAGACTTTAACGTAAAAAAGACTTAAAAATGCTGGGAAATCACCAGTTGTATTCAAGAGATCGGATCGAATAGCAATTTTTCAGCTTTTCTGATCGCACAGTCAGCACCTAACAGTAAACAGTTAATACCAAAGAAGATGATATCTCTAGCAAACTTTTACTGACATAGTCGACACTGAAGAACGAGCTGTTGGGTAAAAAGCCATTAAAAACACCACAGATAAAAAATAAGGCACATACGAGAGTCTTTCCAAAGATGCATAAACAGGAGACTAATGAAAAAGCAGTAAAAACATCCTCGTAAGTTGCCCAGTCCATTACTCGCCCGGATTTGACAAAAACCCATATAAGACACAACCGTTATAAAACCGCAGAACGCTGACCTGCGTGAGGAATAGTTTAGAGTATGAAAGACTTGTACAGCATCTATTGAACTCACCCCTTCCGTACCCATCTGGCCACAGTGGGAAGACAATGTCATGACGATCGGAGGTACGTTCAGACGCAGTGACCGACAAAGCCAAACAACCCGTCTACGCTTATCAGGCGCGATCTGGTCCCCATAATTTGTACCAGGCTGTGGTCATTTCCGCATACACAACAACCAACACCCAAGTATCACCCATTATTCACGCTCACACAATCTCCACACTCAAAACTTGCATGTAACTTTACCGTTGTATTCACACAAGATGGTTCTAGCGTCGATTTCGGTGAGATCCACCGTATGCTCTACAGCAGGGTGGTGCATGTACGGTCACTTGCGTGTGATTTAGTTTAAAGTGATATTAGATTTGCACTGCATTTACCACACTCTCTCCTCCCTCACATATGCCCGGTATCAAGAGAGATTCAAGAAGACCGGAAGCGGAAGAGGACGCTGGTGGCTGGCGCAGCCGGGGTCCCTAGGTTCTAGATGCTCCTAAGCGTGCCACAACTACCCCATGTTCGGCATTTTTTATGGGAACGCAAACCGAATAATGCCTGCCATGCCCTGATGTGGCCCACGTGTTGGCCCAACGGATCTACCACGTGGCCCGTTTAGGGAGCACCATAAGCGACAGTTCAACCGTCGATAACAACGAGGTCCACCGTATGCTCCACACCAGGTGGTGCAGGGACGGTGACTTGCGCGTGAATTAGTTTTAAGCGATAGTAGACTTGCGATGAATCTACCGCACAGTCTCCTCCTCCCCCACCTGAGCCAAGTGTCATGACAGTGTCAAGAAGACAGGAGATGGGAGAGGGCACAGGTGGCTGGCAAGACCGGAGCCGCCCCTGGGTGTACCAACACACCTGGCTCGGATCCCACCTAGTGGGAGTACCATAAAGGGCCACATTAAGGAGCCGCTGCAGCCTGACTCTCAGTCCGCCAGTCAGCCACTCAACACAAAACACGCATTAGGCTGACAACGCGGTCCGAGTTATCCCGTCAGTTGGCAACCTTCCAAGCCACGTTTTTAGCGGACCGTGATAGCTTCAAGCGCGTCAGATTGTTTAAAGTGAGGAAAATGCACTGAGCTGTCGACCTCACTCTCTCCCCCACCCCCACAATCATACCACCGTCCGAGCCGGTCAGTTGTCTGATGTGGGAGTGGGCGCATTGGCTGACAGATCGGTGTACCCGTCTTCGCGCGCCACAGCACGACCTGGTTCCCATTACGCACACACCAGGATTCAATACATCAGGGAATATGGAAAGAGCCATCGCAGTCTGATTCCCAGTCCACTGGTAAGCCACTCGATGCACACAGAACATACGCTGGGCCGACGATGTGGTCTGGTGTAAGCGTCAGATTGGCAACCTTCCAAGCCACGATTTCTAGGAAACCGTGATATTCACGGGTACATAATGATGGTGAGGGTGTTGTGTGTGTATTGGTATAGGACGTGGCTTAGCCTTCAGTGGTTTACCGCAGTTTGTCATGGATGCGCATGTGGCCGAATAGGCCCATGCGATTAGTGAATGCGCGAGGACATTGAGGGCAGTGGAGACGGCAATCTCTGCTGTGTGTTGGTGCTCCAGGCACTGGTTCACCAGTCTCTGTACGATGGATTCGCAAGTGACCGACCAGTCCGATGCGTGAGGTGAAGGTGCAGTCGCAATGAGGACAGTTTAGTAGAGAGTCCTGATCGTTGATGGTGGTGGTGGCGGCGGTGTCGGTGGTGAAGGTAATAGGTGATGAGTATTGGGATGTGGGCTCTATGATGGTGTGAGTAATGGAACTGACGCCAGGGTTGAGGGAGAGTGAGTCCGAAGGAGTGCTGGCAGAATTTGACGTAGAAGTTGGAATTATCGGATTGTTGATGCATTGCGTCCGAAGACGTCCGACCAGGCGGATTCGCGCACGGAAGTTGCGTTGACAGCGTGGGCATGTTGGAAGGGCCTGGGCATTGGCGGTTGGTCCAGGGTGCTGCTGACTTTCGTGCCGCTCTTTTGGTCTTGGCGGCGGCGATCCTGTTGGCTTTGTAGATTGCTGCCCCTGTCTTCACTGTCCTTCTCCAAGCAGGCGAGGTCCTCCCAGGTCATATGGTTGATCAGCAGTTGCTTCAGGGAAGTCTTCGGAGTGTCTTTGTAGCGTCGTACTTGTCCCCCTTGTCGACGAGAACCCATGGCGACATCTCCATATAAGAGTCGTTTAGTTAATCGCTCGTCGTCCATTCTCACAAGGTGGCCACTCCAGCGCAGTTGCAGTTGTTTCAGCTGAGCATAAATGCTGATAAGGCCTGTTCGTTCCAACACTTCCGTAACCCGTATCCTGTCTTGCAATCTCAGTTTTAGTATTCTATGAGGGCAGCTGAGGTGGAAGTGGTTGAGCTTCCGCGCCTGCTTTTGGTAGATCGTCCACGACTCAGCTCCATACAGCAGCGTCGGCAATATGACAGATATTTATATCTTGAGTTTGGTGCTGAGTTGTAGACCGTGACGATTCCAGACCACGTTCTGCATGCGTCCAAAGGCTTGGCTGGCTTTGGTGGTCTGATGGGCGATCTCATCGTCGACTTTGGTGCTGGGGGAGAGATTGCTGCCCAGGTACGTGAAGGTATCCACATATTTCAGTCGAGCGCCATTGACATTGATGTAAGCTGCGGAGTAGGTGGTATTGGGCGGCAGCAAAGAGGTTCATGCTCCTTTGCATTTCCTCTTCTGTCGTTGCACTGAGTGCGCAGTTTTCAGCAAAGAGAAGTTCGTAGATGGTGGCTGTCGAGACACGCGAGCGTAAGTGGGTCATTCGTTGTTTGAGGAGTCGGCCGTCCACACGGTAGGCGATGTGGATCCCGGGGCGTTCTTCGTGGTAGGCGACCGTTAGCATGGCAGAGAACATGAGACTAAAGAGGGTGGGTGCAAGGACGCAGCCCTGTTTCACTCCGTTGGTCATTGCGAATGCTTCGGATACGGCCCCGTTGTCAGTAACGCGTGCCATCATCCCGTCGTGAAGCTGACGTACCATGTGCGTGAACCGCTCACAACAACCGAATTTATGCATGACTTTTCACAGCCCGTCGCGATTCACCGTGTCAAAGGCATTCGTCAGATCCACGAAGGCAGTGTATAGGTGAGTCCGCATTTCCTGGCACTTATCTTGCAGCTGTCGAGCGGCGAAGATCATGTCGATTGTTCCTCGGCGTCGTCAGTAGCCACATTGGCTTTCCGAGAGCAGGCCCTGCTGTAGGTGACCGTTCAGACAATTGAGAAGGATACGGTCGAAGTTCTTACCGGCGATGTTGAGCAACGAGATGCCTCTGTGATTATCACAGTTGCCGGTTCCACTTCCGTTTGAAGAGATAGACGATGGTTGCGTCTTTGAAATCCGGAGGAAGTTGTCCTTGGTGCCACATCTCCTGGACCGTGTGGGCCCAGCACTCCCTGCCAGGCAGCGTGGTTCGTCCCGACACGGGCGTTGAAGTCGTCAAGGACAATTAACTTGTCCACATTCGACACAGTCGCCTGCAAGGCGTGCAGGTCCTCGTAGAATTTGTCCTTTGCCGCATCAGAGCTCGTTATTGGGGTAGCGTAGGCGCTGATGATAGTTGCGAACTGGTCTCCCCTGAAAAGGCAAGTAGAGGCTCATCAGGCAACCATTAATACCCTGCGGCAGACAGGGCAGACATCCCACAATGTCGTTCCGGATGGCAAAGGCAACACAAGCGTCGCGTTGCTCTGCATTTGGCCGGCCGCTCCAGAAGAAGGTGTAGCCGGCACCCACCTCCTCCAGCTGACGCTGCTCAGAGAATCGGGTCTCGCTGAGAGCAGCAATTTCCACCTTGTAGCGCGCCAGTTCCCGAGCGACTAGCTCCGTCCTCCGTTCCGGCCGGTTGCTCCTAGGATTGTCTAAAATGGAAGGAACATTCCAGGCTGCTAGTGTAAGTGGACTCACCGAGCAGCCTGGAGGGTATGACGGATGGTATTGTTATTTTTTTTATTTTTACGACCGTGTATTTTGCGATCTGCGAGACACGGCCGGCTGCAGAAGACGTGAGACTCAACATTGGTTTAGGGTACCTTTTCTAGCCCGTTTCTCCGCTAGGAGGCAAGCAGTGCTGTCCCTAAATAAGGCTGCTCGGACATCCCAGACGGCTGCCTAACTCCACTATGGGTTACGGCTGTGTATTAGTGGGAGAACGACCCGAATAAGCCTGGGCCGCCTACGGGGTTGCTGTCGCCCCCACCGTAGGACTTTTTGAGAGGGGGGAGGTGGGGATTTCGGGAGTCAGACATACCGGGTGTGGAGGCACACACATCACTGGAGACCCTCACCTGGTTTAGCCCACCGGTCGTGACGGTTGCCCGGGGTGTGGACGCTTGGAAGAACCCAACTTCGAGAAGCCACAGATGAGATTTGTGTACCAGTTAGAGGCGGCCACAGGAGCATTCACCACCTGTGCGAGACAAATGGATCGACCAAATGCTATCTGTGTGGTGCTACCCCTAACTAGTACCCCTACACCCCTGTGTGCCACATACTAAATTGAGAGACACATTAAGAAAGAGCCATCATCGTCTGACTATCCTTTAAAAAAGAAAATGAAGGTTTTCAATCAGCTAACCACCTTTCATTCCACGATATTTAGCCTAGAGGGCTAATTTTAGACGCATCAGATTTGTTGTATGGGGAAGTAAGCCAAATTGCCACGGAGGAAGGAGCCAACGGATCGGCGGCATTGCTACTTCCCTATCCCCATAGGTAAGTTGCCTGCTTGCTGATGCAAGTGGGCACAGTGACTGCCGTGGTGCACAAACCGCAACCAAAAGCTGACTTACACGCGCTCTTTTTGCACTGCCGACGCCAGTCACTGTAGAGTTGATTTGGGAGTGTGTGGTGCAAGGACTGCTCCCGGAAAGCCAATGTGGCGGCAAAGATCATATCGATTGTTCCGCGGTGTCGGCGGAAGCCACATTGGCTTTCCGGGAGCAGGCCCTGCTCTAGGTGACCGTTCAGACGATTGAGAAGGATACGGGCGAAGATCTTCCCGGCGATGTTGAGCAACGAGATGCCTCTGTGATTATCACAGAGTTGCCGGTTCCCCTTCCGTTTGTAGAGATGGACGATGGTCGCGTTTTTGAAATCCTAAGGAACTTGTCCTTGGCGCCACATCTCCTGGAAGAGTGTTGTGAGTTCTGCCATCAGCCGGGGCCCACCGTGCTTGTAGACTTCCGGTGGGATTGCGTCGGATCCCGGTGCTTTACCGCTGAAAATCTGCTGCACGGCCCGGATGGTTTCTGGTAGGGAAGGCAGCAAATCCAGGTCATTGTTCGTGTCCACTTGAGGGAAGCCGGTCAATGGCAGCATCGGAAATGGCTGATAAGCATGATTTTCCACAGCCCGTCTCGATTCATTGTGTCAAAGGCATTCGTCAGATCCACGAAGATAGTGTAGAGGTGAGTCCGCATCTCCTGGCACTTATCTTGCAGCTGTCGAGCGGCGAAGATCATGTCGATTGTTCCTCCGTGTCGTCAGAAGCCACATTAGCTTTCCGGGAGCAGTCCTTGCACCACACACTCCCAAATCAACACTACCCTGCGGCAGACAGGGCAGACACCCCACGATGTCGTTCCGGATGGCTCAGCAGCCCTATTTAAGGACAGCACTGCTTAACCTTCGAGGGGGTGGGGGCTAGATAAGGTGCCCTTAACAAATGCTGGGTCTCACGACAGCTGCAGCAGACCGTGGCTAGCAGACTGCAATTACATGTTGTCAACAAACTCTTAAAAATATCAACAACAGCTCCTCGCCCAATTCTCCCAACGTACCCTCCGGGTTCCCCCCGGACTGATCGAGTGAGCTTGCTCACTCTAGCTGCCTGGAATGTTCAATTCATTTAAGACAATCCCAGGAGCAGCAAACCGGAACGGAGGACGGCGCTAGTCGCTCGGGAACTGGCGCGCTACAAGGTGGACATTGCTGCTCTCAGCGAGACCCGATTCTCTGAGCAGAGTCGGCTGGAGGAGGTGGGTGCCGGCTACACCTTCTTCTGGAGCGGCCGGTCAAAGGCAGAGCGACGCGACGCTTGTGTTGCCTTTGCCATCCGGAACGACATTGTGGGATGTCTGCCCTGTCTGCCGCAGGGTATTAATGATCGCCTGATGAGCCTCTACTTGCATCTTCGGGGAGACCAGTTCGCTGCCCCAATAACGAGCTCTGATGTGGCAAAGGACAAATTCTACGAGGACATGCACGCCCTGCTGGCGACTGTGTCGAAGGTGGACAAGTTAATTGTCCTTGACGACTTCAACGCCCGCGTCGGGACGGGCCACGCTGCCTGGCTGGGAGTGCTGGGCCCACACGGTCTCGGTAGCTGTAACGATAATGGCCTCCTTCTTCAACGAACGTGTGCGAAACACCGTCTTCTGCTGACCAACACCTTCTTCCGCCTTCGGATGCGGGAGAAGGCCACGTGGATGCACCCTCGGTCGCGGCACTGGCATCTGCTGGACTATGTTCTCGTCCGGAGGCGAGATCGACAGGACGTGCTAGTAACCAAGGAGTTCCGCGATGCCGATGGTTGGACAGATCACCGCCTCGTCATCTCCCAGATTAGGGTTCCGACTGCAACCCCGACGAAGGCCCCAAGGTAAGAGACCGCCAGGTAAGTTAAATACTCTTTTAAATAATTTGCCTGCTCACTGTTCTGATTTCAGCAACCAAATAACCGAGTAACTGGAGGACCTGCATGCTCCAGATGATAATGCTACCGCGGAGACACGACGGTGTCAACTACGAAATTTCATCCAGTCCACCGCCCTCGAAGTCCTCGGATGCGCACGCCGTACACACCAGGACTGGTTTGACGACAATGACGCTGACATCAGCAACTTACTCGCGGAGAAGAATGAACTACACAAAGCCTTCGAGAACATCGAGGAATGGGAGTTTGGCTTCAGCCTCCTGCTCAAGCGTGAATTTGATTCCTGAGATCTTTAAGTTGATGCTGTTGTGTAGCACTTCCATTTGATCCTTTTTTAAAATAACAAAGGTAACATCTACCTTTCGTAAGCACAATTTAGGGTTAACTAGCGGAAGAGCTGTAGCCTCGAGTTTCTGCCTTGTCACCTCGGCCAGAAAGCCAGATATAGGTGACACCATAGGATCTCCTTTCAGCTGTTGATAGTATTTGTGGTCAAGTGAAAAGTTCGCCTGTAAGCATAAGTCTAGGAGTCCAAGCAAGGCAGTTAAAGGAACATCCGCAGTTAAAGCAGCCTTCTTCAGATGTCGGCGCCTTGTACAGCAATGGCTGCGAGAGATGCAGGATGCCTGGATGATCCGAAAGGCTGAGGAAATCCAGGGGTATGCGGACCGCAATGAAATGAAAACCTTTTTCAAAGCCATCAAGGCCATCTACGGCCCGTGTATCAAGGGGACCGCACCGCTGCTCCGCTCTGACGGCACAACACTGCTGACAGAGAAATCGCTAATTCTGAGGCGCTGAGTCGAGCACTTCAAAAGTGTCCTTAACTGCTCATCAGCCATCTCCGATGCTGCCATTGACTGGCTCCCTCAGAGTGGACACGAACAATGATCTGAATTTGCTGCCTTCCCTACCAGAAACATTCTGGGCCGTGCAGCAGATTTTCAGAGGTAAAGCACCGGGATCCGACGCAATCCCACCGGAAGTCTACAAGCACGGTGGGCCTCGGCTGACAGCAGAACTCACAAAACTCTTCCAGGAGATGTGGCACCAAGGAAAAGTTCCTCCGGATTTCAAAGACGCGACTATCGTCTATCTCTACAAACGGAAGGGGAACCGGCAACTGTGATAATCACAGAGGCATCTCGTTGCTCAACATCGCCGGGAAGATCTTCGCCCGTATCCTTCTCAATTGTCTGAACGGTCACCTACAGCAGGGCCTGCTCCCGGAAAGCCAATGTGGCTACTGACGACACCGAGGAACAATCGACATGATCTTTACCGCTCGATAGCTGCAAGGTAAGTGCCAGGAGATGCGGACTCACCTATACACTGCCTTCGTGGATCTGACGAATGCCTTGGACACGGTGAATCGCGACGGGCTGTGGAAAGTCATGCATAAATTCGGTTGTTGAGAGCGGTTCACGCACATGGTACGTCAGCTTCACGACGGGATGATGGCACGCGTTACTGACAACGGGACCGTATCCGAAGCATTCGCAGTGACCAACGGAGTGAAACAGGGCTGCGTCCTTGCACCCACCCATTTTATTCTCATGTTCTCTACCATGCTGATGGAAGCCTACCGGGATGAGCAGCCTGGTATCCGGATCGCCTACAGAACTGCAAGGGCACCGCAACAGTCGGCGTATGCAGGCTCCAACGCGCGTGTCTACGACTTCAGTACATGACTTGCTCTTCGCGGACGACTGCGCCCTTAACATCGTGACGGAGGAGAACATGCAAAGGAGCATGGACGTCTTCGCCGCAGGCTGCACCGATTTTGGATTAACAATCTGTACAGCCAAAACGGTTGTCATGCAACACGAGAATCGATGACGAGGTTGCCCAACGGATCTCCAAAGCTAGTCAGGCCTTCGGCCGGCTGCAGGCCTCCGTGTGGAATCGCCACGGTATTCACCTGAACAACAAACTGAAGATGTACAAGGCCGTCGACTTGACGACACTCCTTTACGGAGTGGAGACCTGGACCGTCTACTCGAACCAAGCCAGGAAGCTGAATAACTTTCATCTCAGCTGCCTCTGCAGAATACTAAAGCTGCGATGGCAAGACAGGATCCCGGACACGGAAGTCCTGGAGCAGACCGGAATCCTCAGCATCCATGCCATGCTGAGGCAAGTGCAACTGCGACGGAGCGGCCACCTGGTAAGAATGGACGACGAGCTACTACCCAAAAGAATTTTCTACGGAGATTTCGCTACAGGTGCTAACCGATAGGGAGGTCAAATACGACGCTACAAGGACCCCTTGAAGAAATCGCTAAAGCAACCGCAAATCAACCCGGTGACCTGGGAGAACCTCGCCCGGGATAGACCGGCACTGCCACCCTCACTACCATGAATGACATCCCCACAGCCTCTACCGATTTGTCCTGCCCACAATGCGCCCGCAACTTCAACTCACGCATCGGCCTGGTCGGTCACCTGCGAATCCATCGCACGGAGGTTGGTGAACCAGTGCCTGAGATTCCGACATACAGTCGCCGCGCCCGCCTCCACTTCCCTCACTGCTCCCGCATATTAACACACTGCATGGGCCTATTAGGACACATGCGCTTCCACGACAACCTGCGGTAAACCACCGAAGCTAAGCCACATCAGCGCACACCATCTACAATAATACATAGACAACACCCTCACAATCACCATTTACCAGAGTATATCACGGTTTCCTAGAAACCGTGGCTTGGAAGGCTGCAAATCTGACGCTTACACCAGACCACGCCGTCGGCCCAGTGTAAGTGCTGTGTGTGTCGAGTGGCTGACCAGAGGACTGGGAGCCAGACGGCGATGGCTCTTCCATATTCCCTGATTGTATTGAATCCTGGTGTGTGCATTATGGGGGCCAGGTCGTGCTGTGGCGCGCAAAGACGGGTACGCCGACCCGTCAGACAATGCGCCCACTCCCACATCAGATAACTGACTGGCTCGGATGGTGGTATGATTGTGGGGGTGGGGAAGAAAGTGAGGTCAACAGCGCAGCGCATTTTCCTCACTATAAACAATCTGACGCGCTTAAAACTATCATGGTGCGCTAAAAACCGTGGCTTGGAAGGTTGCCAACTGACGGGACATCTCGGACCGCGTGGTCAGCCCAATGTGTGTTTTGTGTGGAGCGGCTGACTGGCGGACAGAGAGTCAGACTGCAATTGCTCCTTCTTAATGTGGCCTTTATGGCACTCCCACTCCGTGGGATCCGAGTCAGGTGTTGTGGTACACCCAGGGGCGGCTCCGGCCGCGCCAGCCACCTGCGCCCTCGCCCATATCCGGTCTTCTTGACTCTGTCTTAACACCGGGCTCAGGTGGGGGAGGAGGAGAGAGCGCGGTAGCTGAAGCGAAAGGCGACTATCATTTAAAACTAATTCACGCGCAAGTCACCGTTCCTGCACCACCTGGTGTGGAGCATACGGTGGACCTCGTCGAAATCGACGGTCGAACTCTCATGTGGCACAACCCAATATACACTCCCCAAATCCGCTTTCACTGTCCACACTGCCCAAGCACATCCACTCATTCAGCCATATTTATATTTATCACAGCTGAGTTGACCGCCAATTTCACCTTGTACACCCGACAACTCTTCAATCTCCACCATGTACAACTCCTCATCCACCAGCGCGGCCAACACTTGCAGTGTCACCATTCTAACCACACTGCCACCACACATGCCCATCACGCATCAGCCTGTCACACAGAGACTGGCAATCGAATACCCGGAATATCAAAAAAACTAGCATTGTCACCGCCTCAACTGTCCTCACTGTCCTAGCACTCTTAACCACATTACCATACATTTCTCCACCAACGCATACGCCACACGTGAACACCTGCGACATCACACGCCGCAAGCATGGCCCAGACACTTCTGACCTTAGTGGAAAGTGTCAGAGCCGAACAGCCCATCCGATTCATTTGAAACCCTGATGTGTGGTGCGGGGGGGGCAAAACTTTGTGCGTGGCACGCGTAGACGGGTTGTTTGTTGTGCTGTTGGCCACCGCTTCCAATCGCAGCTGGCTAAGGCGGCAAAAAGGAGGAGAGAGTGCCGCACAAGCCCACCATCAATAAAACCGATTTGAACGCAAGTCACCTCCCCCGCTCTGGGGCACACGGTTGACAGCCGTAATCAACGGTCGAACCGTCGGGTGAAAAGGGGATAGTTAACAAAATAAAGTCCCGTCAGCAACTGCGCTTAAGTTCATCTCTTGTCAGCAAAGCATGAAGAAGTTACTGGTGCACATGAAAGAAAGAAGAAAAGATGAGGTTTATCCAGCTCGGATGGAGCGGTTGGAACCTAACAGAACGCACTAACGGTCGAAGCGTGGTGAGTTGCCAAGCCATGTGATAACTCCATCTCCATCTTAATGTGACCTTTACCTCGTTAGTCGCGTGCGATAGGAGGAACTCTTCATGTCAAACATTGCGCCAGCGGTTGCCGCAACGCGACGGATGTAGGAATGGCGAAATGGAATGGATTCGACGAAATTCGGATCCAATGCAAAAAAACGCACGTGCATATCACAGGCGCTCTCACCTCGTGGGGGAGGTGTAGACAATCTTCCGTTTCTATATCGTATTTTTGGCAATATAACGTTATAATCTGTAAACAATCAAGAAAACAAGAAACATTTGAAAAAGCGGAATTACCTTACTTCGCCCTCGAATGGCACCAGATCCCAGAGAATACTGCGGACCGTAAAGATTCGAAGGCCCTTGAGTCTGCGACCATTGACTTCAACGACCTCATCCCCCACTTGGACATTTGGTGCAAGGAAACCTGACCTCGGTGTATTTATCAGACGATAGAGGGGACCACCAGGGGCGATTTCCGTGATTGGAAAGCCCCATGACTTGTCGACCGGAGGGCCCAGCTGCAGACCTAAATAAGGAGAAAGAAAACATAAATGCAAGGTTTCGCAAACGAGTCTTGTGCTGTCATTTCATGATTTTGAAGACAGCACCACATCTTATGTGAGCCAAATGACATGCAATGGATAGAGAATAGCTATTCGGTCCGAAGTTATGCTACCATTCCAGCACCACAGAGGAATTTAGGCGTGGTATAGGAACACAACTTTCTCTAAACGGATATTAATTGATGGGGAAAAATTAAAGATCCGCAAACGGAAGAAAAATGTAGGAAATTGGAATAGGAAATTTTTGCACCCGCAAAATTCCAGGAAAATTATATAGTGCCGTGATCTAACCCTAAAGATAATCCTAGTACAAGTCTTAGCTCTAACCGTAAATTTGGCACTAACCTCAATTTTAACCCCGAGACGAACCGGAATGTGAAACTTTACCATATATTTAACCCTAACCTTAGCACTGACCGTAATTTTATAGGACAGAAGCGCAATTCTGTCAGAAGAAGGGAGGATTCTTACTGCCGTAGCTTGATGAGATGGGTGCTAAGTGTCCATTTTTGAAAGAAAATATCTGGAATTTGTAACAAGTCAAAAATTATAAAGTATGATAGTTGAAGCGGTGATACGAAATGCAATATGGGCTCTTTTGGGTGGATACTGGAGTTATACCAGGCAACAGGCTGATAAATAAGTCGGTGGTGGAGGACGCGTAATGCGCGATAAGTAAAAGGCGATATGAACCGTCTACGAAAGGCCTTCTGTTGTTGCATGTGAATGTGTACCACCGTACCACTCCACCGATCCTAGAGAGGTTTGAGCGTTAACATTGCGGCGGTTGATCCTATGCTGTCACAGAGTACTATATAATTTGACAACAACGTAATATGCGATGTAATGCAACAAAAACCACATAAAATCAAATTCGGCATAAACTAATATCCCTTCTGATACGCCTGTCTCAAATCCCACGACAACGACCACCCCAGACACGATTGATCATTCCGTCGATGCCCCGTCAGCCTTGAACGAAAGACACATTCCTTCCTCCCCGCCCCTTGCACCGATCACGGTGACGAACACAACTTGCCCCAATCTCGCCACCTCAGAGACCACCTCCGACTTCCCACCACCTGCTACCTCCAACACCACAACCACCCCCGGTACCAGCGATAGGGACTTGATACTAACCTGTCCTCATTGCGATTGCACATTCACCTCACACACCAACCTGGTCGGTCACTTGCGAATCCATCGCAGAGGGATTGGCGAACCAGTGCCTGGAGCACCAACACAAGGAGAGACAGCCACCTCCAATGCCCTCACTGCCCCCACGCATTCACTCACCGCATGGGCCTGCTCGGTCACATGTGCATCCATTAAAAGTGAAACCCAACGCGGCACCAGCACATCTTGCACACCCATCAACACTTCCCACAGTCCTCCTATGAGCGCTAATACCTGCACCAGCAGCACAACCCCCACAGACTCAGCACCTCCAGACCTATCTTGCCCTCACTGCGCCAACAACTTCACCTCAAGCATTGGCCTGGTCGGTTACCTGCGAATAAATCCCACGGAGACTGGCGTGCCAGTGTCTAGAGTTCCTTACTACTCCCGCACATACACGCACCGTATCGGCCTATTAGGTCACATACGTATCCGTGATAACCTGCGGCAAAACACCCTAGGCAAACCACATCAAAGCACAATACCTCCATCAGTACATATACAACAACCTCACCATCGTCATGTACCTCAGAATATCACGGTCTCCTAGATACCGTCGCTTGGAAGGCTGCCAACTGACGCTTACACCAGATCATGAAGCCAGACCAGTGTGTGCTGTCCGTTATGTGGCTGACCAGTGGACTGGGAATCAGACAACGATGACTCCTTCTTACCCCTTGGTTTTGGGAGTCCTGGTGTGTGCATTAAGGGAGTCAGATTGTGCTGTGCCGCGCAAAGACTGATAAGTCGGCCCTGACCGCCAATGTACCCACTACCACATCAGACAACCGACCGGCTCGGTCGGTGGCCTGATTCTGGGGGTGGGGGAGAGAGCTAGGTCGACGGATCAGCTGACGTGCTTGAAACTATCACGGTGCGCTAAAAGCCGTGGCTTGGAAGTTTGCCAACTGACGGGATAACTCGGACCGCGTGGTCAGCCCAATGTGTGTTTTGTGTGTAGTGGCTGACAGGCGGACTGAAAGTCAGGATGCAATGGCTCCTTCTTAATGTCGCCTTCATGGCACTCCCACTCAGTTGGGATCCGAGCCGCCCCTCTCTTCTGTTGTTGTTTTCTTGTCTGGAGTAGGACCACAGAGCGTGGGCCTGCGCCCTCTCCCATCTCCGATCTTGTTGACTCTGTCTTGACACCGAGTTCTGGTGGGGGATTGAAATGGACAGTGAGGTAAATGCAGCACAAGTCTATTCTCACTATAATCGAGCGCAAGTCACCGTCCCTGCGCCACCCTGCTGTGGTGTATACGATGGGCATGGTCGAAAATGACGGTCAAACTGGCGTGTGGACTGGGGCTAGGCGGTGAAAATAGAGAGAGAGGTCAACGTCTCAGCGTATTCTCCTCACTCCAACCAATCTGACGTGCTTGAAGCCACCGCGGGGCGCTAAAAGCCGTGGTTTGGAATATTGCCGACTGACGGAATGAATCGGACCGTGCAGTCAGCCTAGTTTGTCTTTGTGTGGAGTGGAGTAGCCAACGGACGGACTGTGAGTCAGGTTTCAGTGGCTTCTTCTTAATGTGGTCCCTGTGGCCCTGCCACCCAGTTGGGATCTGAGCAGGATGTGGTGGCACGCTTTGGGGTGCATCCGGCAGCATCAGCCACATGCACCCTCCACCGTCTTCGGTTTTCTTAACTTGGTCCTGACATCGGGGCAGACTGGTGAGGCAGAGAGGGTGCAGTAGATGCCGTGCAGGTATACCCTCACTACAATCTAAATCACGCGCAAGTTACCGTACCTGTGCCAACTGGTCTTGGGGCGCACGGTGGACCTCGTCAGAATTGACATTCGAAGTGGTGTCTGCCAAAAAGAAGCACGCTCATGGAATCAAGAAGGCAGTTCGATACCGCCAGAAATGTTTTCTATTAATATTAAACAGAAAATCCTAATCTGAAAGGGTGAAAACCGCTGTTTTTATTTTCCTAAGTAGCAGAATCCCCTTGCTGGCGTGGGTTCGCATCCCACCGAGTTGTTCAAATGAATTATTCAAAACTGCCAAAATCCCCCACTGAATACTTTATTGTTGGCTGTACAATTCCTGCATTTAACAGCGTGCGCAGAGTGCAAGAGACATGGTTAACACATATGGCAGACGTGATGCTGTATGCGTTTAAACATCTTGAATGTCTGACAAGAACAGAAAAGTATTAGGTGTACAAATCCCAATCACGTTTTTACGTGACTGTCATATAACCCAAAACGCATGATTTTGTTATGACCAAATACTTGAGTAGACGCTCTAAAAGTCAATTGTAGTTCGTGTGCTGACAAAAGCCCCCACCTTTACTCAGCTCCTAGCCACCTTTTGGAAAAGCTGCAATTTACAACGCAGAGACGCATCTGTCTCATGCACATTTCATCTGATTCTTAATGTCAGCAAATGAACTAAATTAAGTCGCATTTTATTATCGTTTCCCTGGAAACGTATTCCCCATAATCACTGCTCAAAAAGTCGTCATGTTAATCACATTGAAAAAAAAACATGAAGGCGTAGCCTACCAAAGTTTCGTGCACAGGTATACGGAAGTAAAACAGTCGCGTGGTTTTGCAGCAAGTTCTTTATCTCATAAAATAGTGAAATCGCGTTTTCAACTAGAAATATTTGTCTATTGGTTTTCATGCTTCATAATCTCAAAGATAGTTCTTTCGCTGCGGGATGCCGGCGTTTAAAGAACATTCTGGCTGCCTGTCTGCAAAAATGATACTCCGTAAAAAATTACTGTTTAAGTGGTGAGAATCCCTTACACGGAGTTTAACGACCTTATAAATTAAAATATATTGCAGACAAAATGCGAATAAACATATTCTTTTTTGTACACATTTAGTAGCGAAGTGAGTCTGCTTCAAATTGTATACTTGAAGAAGTAGAATCTTTCAGTCCAGGAAAAGTCTGAAATTATGAGTTATTGAAGACCGTGCAATGCCCATTCATGTCGCAGCACATCTGAAGGAGCAACGTCAGAAAATCTGATCTAAAGAAGAAAAATATGCTCTCTAACACAAAGACTGCCGTGATCCCTTAGGTGAGACTTCTTTTAGTTGATTGGGCATAAATACCATCCTATAAGCAGGACATGGTGTTTCTTATTTCTTGGACATAATAGGGAAGCCTGGAATAAAATTGTTGTGATATGACAAATTTTTTCTCTGAAAATAAAGAAAATAGTTCATCTTTCTAAATAACGAATTTATAAATAGTGCACTCCTGGTATTTATTTTTATTTGTTTTAAATTTAGCATAGTAGGCTCGCGGAAAGCTGAGAAAATGTTCAAAAATGTTTTAGCGTACTTTTTTCAAACCTGAGTAAATACACAAGTTCAAGCATAAGATTAAAATACCATTCAATTTTTTTGAAAAGCCGAGGGCAAAATGTTACTAGAAATACTGGAGCGTTCATATTCCCGATAACAAGAGAACTAACCAATGGTTAGCTGGAGAAACTTCGGACTAATTAACACGCATAGGACAAGGAACCAGTGTTTCGAATCCCAGGTTATCTAAACTCGCGTTTGAATAAGGTGGGCCGACGGACAGGCTGACGATGGGCTAAGACAGAAACGGTCATTGTAACCGTCGGTAGCCCTTCTTTGCGTATATTACTGACCGCTATGCGGCTGCCTGCCAGGGTTCGACATTGACCACAGAGGTCAACGGGACCAGAACTTCCCGCAACATAATCGCTGAACGCATGACATAGCACCTATGTTGTGCTCTTCTGAAGTACAGAAATGCGGGTGAATGGTTCGGCAGTATCTCATGGTGCACTAGTAAATTGAAAACAATGTTCCCAAATTATCCCTAATGTAGAAAAGCGAAGATATGTCAGTTTATTTTTCAGTAAAAGTAAAGGTTTTTTCCATCTTCTATGATCACCAAATTAGCCACAAAATCTGTCGCTATTAGTGGGCCACACGTGTCCGGAATTGGTTGAACCCAAGTCACTACATGTACCCAATAGGTGCACTTAAAACGCTGGAATGGAACGTGTCCCGGGGCATGCGGTCTTCATGCTCCGTCAAGGGCGTGACCACTCACCGCCGTCCCCACCAAACCTTTTAGGGGGATGGACACCGTGATCTGCTGACGTCGGTCGGAAAGACGTGTGTGTGCCTACCCCCCCCCCCCCCCACACACACACACATCTACCTAAGATCGGACGGGCGGGCGCCGTGGGTGGTGGCTAGGCGGGTCTCTGTACGTGAAAGGCCGTCAGAAAATTTAGCAGCCTAGCCCGCGCAGGCGACTTAAGGCGGAGACAGCAAGATAATGTCACTCGCTCTGCCAGCGAACGACCTTTTCCATCACTCCATGCGGCAAAAATGCAAAAGAAGACGCATCTGTGTGTATGTGAGCGTCCAGGAGGAGTAACACAGAATCCAAATGTAAAAGAGGCGATAGATACCAAACGATGAACGTCGGCAGTCTTAACATGACGTGGAGGGAGGAGGGAAAACTGCGCAAGCAGCTTAAGACCGCAGGCAAAAAGAGTAGGAACAGGAATTAGTCACGCCAATACCCCTCCTATGATTTTTAAGAAAAGTATCACATAAGTGCCGGGATCCACTGTGCAAAAAATGCACTGAGGATGAAGGAGAGGAGAACGAGGCTGGTGGTTGATGAGAAAAAGAGAGGGGAGGAAATTCGACGAAACCAAGCAGGGCGAAGTGCCCTAGCGATGCAAAAAGCAACTTCGGAAAGGCGTTATGAGAAGGGGCTGGGGTGAAGACGCACATCTATGACAATGGTTGTTGCTTTTATGACATTATGGGCACCGGCTTTATTTAGCGTCACACTAGAACCTGAGGAAGCATTACAAAGCAAGAAAAGGTAACTTCCTCTTATTTTTTTCTCTGAAACGAGTCTTTGGTGAGGGAACGCGGGGGATGGTGGTCAAAAAGGATCTCGAGGATTTTAAGTGGTAAAAAGAAGGGTTAACCACTCAGTCACATACCACAGTTCTGCTTTTTTGAGATGTCTTCCATGTGTCGGCGCGTCGGACAGTTGGTTTTATACAAACCGTGGTGAATGGCTTTTCCAAACCACACAGCATAGAGCGTGGTGCAATTAAAAAACTGACATGTCAGGTTATGGAATGAGCAGATATGAGACGGGCCAGCTGTTTTCATTCAGCTGACGGTTTTCGCAGCAGACAGCATGTTTTTTTATAGTTTATACCACCGGGGCACATAAAGTAGTTGCGGTACATATGGTGCCTGGAAGGAAGCAATGTCAGAGTGTGCATCCGCAGAAAGGCAAAAGAACAGGACTTACCCAGAAGCTCAGCCTCTCTCTTAGTGATGATAGAGGCTGTTCATCATCATAGAAATCAGGCAGTTCGTCCTTCGTAGGGGGGAGGCAACATGTTCAGGCGACGAGGGGACTTTACTTTGCTTGTCAGTGGGCACTGCCGTGCCCGGCATCGACACAGCTGGAACCTAAAACGATCAAAAAAGATTTAATTTACAGTGGGAAATTGCACCCGCAGCTTTCGACTGAATTAGAAGGTGTTCTACTTAAAGGAATGTCGCGCAGTAACCGGTCAGAGTCTTCTATCCAACGCTTGACGCTTTTATCTGTAAGAAGGAGAGAGGGTGAACTATAAATGTGCCAGGTGCCTGCCTCCGAATGCATCGAATAATTTACCCGCCTGCATAAAAACCTGTCTGATGCAACATAAAATCCAACTTTGAGAAATTGGTAAGATTTAAAGAGTTGAATATTAGGACTCCTAGTAGGCATACCAACAAAAGATGCCTTGAAAATTAAAAATAGCTGGCGATTAATGCAAGGTGAAGTAAACCTAAGAACATCTGATTGTGGAATAGACCTTCGTAGCTCTAAAAAAATCGAAAGCAGCTTGTAGAAGCCCCCAACTGGCCCTCACCACACCCCCTGCATGGATAGTGGCCTAATAAAACGAGAATATCTTCACAGAAGCCTTTCCCGGTTTCTTTATTGACCACATTCTCAACAGTACTCATGCGTTCGTTGCAACTAACTTCTTTTTTTGGTTTAAATTAATAATGCCACTGTGTGACTGCCATTATTGATTAACGTCGCTCGTCCAATCTCAATTTGCTCCGTGCTTCAAATTGACCTAAATAAGAACAGAAACAGTGGTTTGAACACCCTTTATCCTACGCAATTGTTTCGCTTTAATTTCCAGCCTACCGGGGAGACACCACTGTTAAAACCGAAAAAGGGTCTCTAGAATGAGTAGTCCTTACAAGGGGTTTTCTCCGCCACTTAAGTGTGAATTTTCTTATATGTACATGGGCTGGGCCATTTGCGCAGTAGATACTGCTATTTACCACTCCTTGTTTATTTCAACTACATTGATGAGGTCACTCGCAAATGGCACCAGCACCAGGAAGGCAATCTGGAGCACAGTTTGCGACTCGTTCACAGACGACCGTTCATGATGCCGAGAGTTGCAGCTTTCAGTCAAATTGTATCGTTTGCTATCTTCCGGTGTTATAACGTTTACGTACCACTTTTTATCCATGGTTGATGGCGGTCCTTTTGCTGAAAAATTTTGAAATGATACATTCAAAATAACATGTATATCAGTATCTCTCGTTTAAAATTTACGATCACGAGTTAGAACGAACAATGATGAGTGGGCTAAGTGAGTCAGGGATGCTTTCATTACAGGCCTTTTAATATAAGAAGAAAAAAAGTCAACTTCGGTTGGCTGCTTGCGCACGGTCAAAGGTATTTTCCGTTTACTGCTAATAAGGTTTTTTATAAGGTAAGGAAAAGCAATAATCAGTGAATTTTTATGTCTGTAGCTCTGAGAGAGAGAGAGAGACAAGAAATATACGTATCTATGGAAAACACTTTTTAGAGATGGGGTGTTAATTTTAAAGTGTTTTGTATCACTTTTTCCGATCAGTGGCAGATGGTACCCTGACGAATAGGGTTAACCAAATTTTCCTGAGATACGAACCAATACACGCAAGTGGATTCGTAAGCAGTGAAGCTAAGGGAAACATTGAGGAAACATTCTAATTTTCATAAAATTGCTGACGAATATCAGCAATTATTTGTAAGCTGAAAAAGAGGACTGGGAGTGTTGCTAGGCAATGGCGAGGTCATCAGTTTCCGAATCCCGGCAAGGGCAGTGAAGGAAGACCATAGCTTTAGTCGCGCGCCGGGGATCCAATATCACCGTTTTTGCCAATCAGGCAATGCCGAAACTGCTGACTGGGTCGATGTGTGCTTCTCGCATTTAAAGCGAGGTTTTGAAAGTACTTCGCCGGGTTTTATAAGGTAAGACCAATAATCGCCAGTTTTCTCAACTTGACACGATGAGCCTAACTAGAATGATGAGGTTTTATTCTTTTTTCCTGTCACCCTGATTCTAAAAGTGTCTCTGTATACACGCACCCACCACGTGTTTTTTTGTAAAAATGCGGTCCGTTTTTAGTGGCTGAAAGGGCGATTCAATTTTTCTTTCACCCACTCACCAGCCTTCGTACCAGCCCGGCTCCCACGGGATTGTCATCGAGGCGGCGTTAAGTTCGACAAAAAGGCTATTCTGCATTTTGTCGAGGACATTTTTGGAAGTTGCATTCCTGATTTTTTTTCTAAACCACGGTTTACGATTAAAACGTAATAATACGCATAAAGAAGGCTTATTCGAATTCTGAATTTCCAAAGAGAAAAAAAGAGGTTCATCGAAACAGGATCCAGTCGGAAAACACTACTACAAACTCTAGCCGGGCTAAGAGATTAAAACTACTCAAAAAATAACCCGCTATTCGTTCATCTCAAGTGCAAATTTTTAGCAAAGAAGGCAACACGTCAAAGGCAGAAATAAAAGGGTTGTGTCCCTGAGAAGGGGCTATAATTCTAGAGCCTACCTAAGTTCATACGTTAATTGCACTTCAACTTCTTAATTCTTGCGATACAACATGAAAGTTTAAAATTACAAGGTTGTGTTCTCGGAGAAAATGAGTGTCCGACTTTGGCAGACAATTTGAAGGTAAAGGTCTGTTTGCGGAAATTCGTATAAGCATACGAAGTAAAGTTTGCGAAAATTGTTTCTATCTTTTGTTCTACTGATTGAAGATGGAGTAGACGCCGAAACCGGTGGACTGTTAAAGAACTTTTTAGGCACGCTTAACAGCAGAAAATGTAAATTAACTGAGCTAGCAGGATCCACAAGCGCAGAACGTAGACCGGTGTGAACTCACACATGCAAGATAGGGGGGGGACAGATGACAGTTTTTTAATAACCTCGAAATTTCAACGAAATATACTCATCTATCAGGCAATTAGGCTAAGGGAAAGTGGTCGAAGACTTCACGTGAAATTCTTCAAACGTGGAACATGCAGTACGTTGAAACCGTGCTTCCAACATATCAGCAGTGAAAACACAAACGCATCTATAAGTAGTGGCGAAGGTTTTGACTAGAAATGCATATCGAAACCCCAAACAAAATAATTCTGCATTCGGGTTTGAAACAAGGTTCGCGCCTTCAAGTCACGCAATGTTCCTCTTTGTGGGAAAGGCCAATGTTTGAAAATTGACAAATCCGCGAAAGGAATGACTTGGG
The DNA here is from genome assembly GCA_017591395.1 of Schistocephalus solidus. Lineage (NCBI taxonomy): Eukaryota > Metazoa > Platyhelminthes > Cestoda > Diphyllobothriidea > Diphyllobothriidae > Schistocephalus > Schistocephalus solidus. The sequence continues at coordinate 247,797 of WEDG01003003.1, forward strand.
TTTAGGGAAACCTCAGGAGCCAAAGGCACTCTAAGCCTATGCACTTCGAAAAGGATCGTTGAAAAGAAAAAACTCAACAGACTGGACTGACACCAAACATGGATGTGATCACGTAGAATACGATACAGAAATAAGAACTGCGGCTGTCAAATACATGTAAGAAGTTTGCACATTACGGCTTAGAGGTTGGCGATTTTCTTCAAAGACTTTTAGGTTCACTTCCTTCTAGCACAATAATGAGTATTACCTCGGACCTGCGCCCAAAAACGTTTCACGTGATTTAATAAGCGAATATAGGTAGTGCGACAGGCTATCAGGATTACATTCAGCTCAATACAATAAACTGCCCGGGACGAGGCATGGGTGAATGTAAAACATGGAACCCTTTAACATTGTGAGGGCGAGTCTGCATGAAGATACCCAGTGAAGCGAAACCACCCGGACTTGTCGAACGTGGGTGGGATTTTTGGCACTAGTAGTGATAGTAGTGGTAACAGCAGCCGCGTCGACGGCAGCTGTGCCAGGGGACAAGATTCTCACAAAAATTCATCCATGCATAAGCAAAAGGGAGGACTAGAGGGATTGGAGACTTCTGTAACCAAGATGAAAGCAACAGATGAGCAAACAAATCGTACAGCCAGAGCCTTAAAATAATGAGCATCAGTGCTACATCGGAGAGGATGCCTAAGCTTACCTCTGTTTTCACATCCGATGCGGCTGCGGGAATCGGCACAAGCAGCGGGGAAGAGGTCCTGTCGGACTGGCTGGGGACAGCAGGTCCCGGGGCGAAAACCGCTGAAAATACGGTCTCTTCAGTTGGCTTTGCTGTTCGAGGAGCAAGGGCTGCTTTCGAGAGCTCGGTCGATGTTGAGTTAAATGTATCATCAGTAGTGTCGAAGAGGTTGGTAGGAGAACTGGCATCGACCGTGATATCCTCCTCGTTCTCCTCTTCAATAATTGAAAATGGCGTGACTTCGCCGGGAAAGGGCCACCTACTTGGGGCCTGGCACAGACAATATACCCGCTCGAGCTGGCTGAGGTCAGGGTCCTCCTCACCATTTCTGAGTCCTTGCCATAAAGTATCACGCCGTTGACCTGAGCATAAAAGACCCTATCACACTTCAGATATTCGAATATACGTGAGGATGGTTAATTTCTGTCGGGAAGGCTGGTTAGGCAATTTTTCATGGCTTCGTGTGATGGTTTGTTCAGGAGACCTTTTTTTCGGTTGAGAGGGGATTCTGAAAAGTTGTCAGCTTGGTAACAGGGCTTATTAGTAGTGGCAGGATGCTGGACAATGTGAATATTCAGAAATGATGTCAAAAATAAACATAATTGATTTTATTCCATTATGTAAACTTTGCACGTAACCAAAAAAGGAATGAAAGGTCAAGTTTTCGTCAATAGAGACATTATTTTGTGTTCACATTAAAACCCTCCTTCGCTTCTGCCCTCTTCAATACTCCCATCAGCGGCTCCTCTGAACAGCTTGACAGCAGAAATAATAAACTCACAACTAATTAATGAGAAACATGGACATACGTACGAGCCACTGAACAAGATATTTAACTGCTGTGAATATAAGCCGACATACTTAGGACAAGAAGCAAAACGTTGCACAAGAAAGAAAACGAGATTATGCTCACTTGCTACAGCAGGTTGAAACGCTTGAAGAACATAAAACCGATAATAATTTTCTCATGCGATAGGCAGACACATTTCCCAGCTTCCGCAAGCATGAAGTGCGCTTATTCACGCTCTGCTTCTGCCACAGCCCTCCTCCTCCGTTTTGCTAAAATTACGCCCATGCGTCCTTATTTTTAGTGACTTTGAGTCGATAGGAATTTGCGTCTTCATTGGAGCAACAAAACAGTGTAGGTTGACTCCTACTCAATTATGAAACTAAGACAGGACGGTCAACTGAAATGATTTTCACCCGTTCGATATGAGGAGAACGGTTAAGGTAAAGTGGAGTAATCAAAGAAAGTGGGTTCGAGTCCCAGATCTCATCGGGCATGACAGATAAGCTGACAATGGCCAATCCAGTTCTGCTTGTCGAATCTGGCCAAGCCAGTCCACATGCAGGCGTCATCTTCTTAACATGAGCAACTGATCGCCTTTCCAGACCAAATACCTTTCTGCTGTCTATGGCAGTCCTGGGTTTACACTGTGCACTCCAGGATCCAAGGGGGTCTTGCAGTAGTCGCTAATGGCAACAGTAGTTATCACAGTCCGTCTGACTTACTGGAAGCCAATAATTATAATCGTACAAAAGGCAAAAATTCGGATCTCACCTTCTACGCTAAAGGCGACGTTATCTCGGAACCTAACTACTTAGTAATCAGGCTTTCCGAGAACAAACACATGGCATCAATCCCTCCTCTGACGATTTGCGTTTTTCAGACATTGAAAAATGGAATAAAAAAAATCGATCCCAAAAGATTGTCCTCCACTCCTTCCAGCAGTAGAAGCATAAACATTTGATAATTCCATTTTTTTAATGCCACCAAAGTTTAGCTCTTTTTTGGCCGAAGCTGGTAGTTCTTCGTGCAATCATGCAATTTCGGCATTTAGATTGTAAGTTGGTTATTTTTTGTAAAACAAAATCTTGCCAAATGTCGCATGGGTGGCATGCCATAGAAGACGCCGAAATGCAGGATAGAAATTACGAAAGGACGAAGTACGGTAGGAAACGTTATTTGCGAAAAAATGTAAATATAGATGAGCAGCTGGGAGAAGCTAGACCCTTTTTAACTGAGTGCGTTGAATAAAAAAGTATTTTTCTCAGGAGGGCTATTTTTACGAATAAGTGTGCACACGTGTGAAATTCAGCCTCGCATTATCGTCAGTCAATTGCCTACGTGCATAACCACCGAGGGCATTAATTTAAGCGGGAAAGAGTCACCCCCAACTACAGTCGTCAACTTGAATCTCGGCTTTACGGACTGTGTAATTCAGGTAAGAGAAAAAACTAGAATGCATGTTTTTGCAGAAACACAGGAGCTATTTCTTTCCTTAACATTCATACATGTAAATTAGTGTACTGTTGTGATAAAAATCGCAGTAGTAAGGCCCACAGACAACAACCAATACGCTAAGTGACCTATCTTATGCAATGTTAGCCAATATTAAAAAAATTGTTTTAGATTGCGAATGATTAGGTAAGTGGGAATGTAATATTTGTTCCAAGAATATTTCAGACACAGCAGGATGCTGGCGTTTAGATGAACATCTTCTCTATCCCCTACAAAAGTTCCCTTGATAAATGATGACCATTTATGTGGGGAGCATTTTTCAACATATTTTTAATGCTCGTATAATTTCAAATCAATTTCGTACAGCACACGCAAAAATAATCTTTCTTGTACTCAGTTGATAGGAAACGACGTCTCCGTAAAATTTTATATTCAAATGGACGGTTTCTGTTGGTTTCAAAAGAGGTTACAATTGTGAAATTTTTAAGACTGTACAGTGGCCATCCAAATCGCATCATAGCTGTTCGTTTATTAACGCCCCTCATAAATTATACATTAAAGTCCACGTTTATTACAAAACTGTATAAGCGCTAAATACTATCTTCTCAACATTATGCTGGTATTGGAAACATTTTCGAAAAACGAAAATATACATTTCATTTCAGTGAAAAACGTTAGGGAAGAGATGACTTGCTATCAAACGAGTACAAGAAAAAAATTTGCTTATGTTTCCATTAAAATATATTTGAAGTTGTAAGGATATCAAAAATATATAGAAAAAGTACAAAATATAAAGGTCTATTTTTATAGAGTGAGAATCATCCGGAGGCCGAAATTATATTTGCTCAAAAGCCGGCATCCTCAGGTGTCTGAATTATCTTAGGATTTGATACTGTCTCTGATGATGGGTTTGAGCTGGAATCCGAAACGCCAAGCGAATAAAGCTCTTGTCCAAGCGAACTCATTTACTTCTTCTCTATCTTGGGATGACTCTTCAACAAAACCAATAGTACAACTCTAATTTATTAATCATCCCTAATCTAAAACACTTAAAAAATTTAAGTTAACATTGCATGAGATCGATTACTGACTGTAATTTCCAGGTCTTTACAAATATCCCCGAAGTAAACACGTAAAGGCCCATAATCGAGCGACTATGTTAACCAGGAGCGAATAGTAAGATGTTGTCCGTGTGGTTAAGCTTCTTCTAATACGCCAAGGAAACAAGAATTCCTAGGTATAATACGTGTCTGGTGACGTGGAAACAAAATCTTATACAGCACCCCTTGTGACTGCATCTGCTTCTGGTGCGAATCCGAAAGGTCAGTCCAATAATAATCGTACTCCACCGATCGCATCTTTCTCTTCTGAATACATTATTCAGAAATATAACAGATATGCAGAAGTAACTTACAAATGTAAGCTATAAAGTATAAACGCAGAAAGGGAACAGTAGAGCATGCAAATTTAAAGAAAATTGTTCTAGTAAAATAAGAAAATGTTGTGTGCTTTGGTTACCACAGACGAAATATCACTATGTGTAGGGAAGTGCACATAAAAATGTTTATATCTTTTACTTGACTATACTTTGGAGAAAGATGTGCCCCAGAGTAAAGCTAGATTTAAAAGTTAACAAAATAAAAGAGAATGCTCATTTGATCAAAGGGCATACTCAACTCAGGCTTTTGCCTCAAACAGTCAGATGCATTAACTCATGATACGGGTAAGAGCCTTCAGACGTTTGAAATTTTAAGATTTCGATAAACGTAAACGGCAGAATCCATATTCCCATGTAATCATTTAGAACAAGTAAACACGGTAAATTGTGAAATAACACTTCGTGGACTCTACGGTTGCCAGAAATTATGCAGTTTTTAATAAAGAAAATTCATTTTATGCAGAAAATAGCAGAGTTATGATTGTGTCTGTTAATTATATTCAAAACTTTTAGTCAACGACCGATGTCTCTACATGTCTCTTATCAAATCCTCTATTGATATGTCATAGTCATCCGCCCAAGCTAAATCATACTTTCCGTCATCAGCAACAATTGTAGCAATAAAAACTAGGAGGCTAAGCATAATTCACTTAAGAATAAATTAAAAAATATAATCAAACACCAAGCAGTTGACCAGCTTCTTTGGTGCCTACAAAAGCACCTGTAAGAGGATATTCAACGGAGGGGTAGCTTAAATTGTTTTTTTTTATACTTTTTAGTTTCGATGTTTGATTTATTTAGTTGCTTACTACGTTTTAACGTTTCCCTATGACTGTACTGGCCTGAAAAGAAGTTATCGAAAGCAGCGCGTATATCCGCCAAGTCGTATTTTTAATCTTTTAATGGGAATTTTCACAACTTTAAAATTACATTGATTAATTTTACCCGATCGTTAGCGTTTTCGCCATTTGCACTTTTCTTAGGAACACCGCTATTGGAAGCAAAATACTATTACTTTAATCGCCGCCTTTGTGCTATCACCTAGCCGCAGGCCATTTTATCATAAATCATGAGTTTTTGGTGAATGCATTTGGACCGGATTGCGAGTGCTTGGAGATTTCTTGCATGCAATTCCACGAATTAAGGCACCTACAGGCGCCGGGTCTGCTCTTTCATTATGTTGATACGTAAGCGTAGCTCAAAAGATGCAGCTATCAGTCACTAACAATCTTTCAGACAGCTGGGTTCGCAGCGCAAGTGCGGCTGCCAAAAAGCTTCCTCTGTACGTCGTCCATGAAGTCAAGAAGCAAATTGACTATATCCGGATCTCAACTGCTTGCCCCCGCGTGCAGGATATTATAAAGTCGCATATCAGTATAACTAAAATTAGCACTAGCAGACTTCTAAACTTCCACATCAAATATGCATGCACAAAGTGTGATGGTAACGACGCATTACTGTTACGCATTGAGCACCTATCTGCATTACCAATTAACGTGTGCATTGACAATCAGGATGACGTTTCGCCATCTAAGCATTCAAGGAATTTAATGGAATCTCATTCGTTTCCAGGGATGAAGTTCCGGTCGATTTCTGAAAAATAAGAGCGGACTAGCATACCCAATAGGGTAAAACTGGAGTCTGACATTATGCTTGCGTGAGATCTTTAACGGAATTCAGTGACCACCACCGATGCCACTGCCCACAAAGGAAAAATAAAAGTATTCTCACAATTCAATGACAATTTGGCGAGCATACGTCAGCTTTCGATAAATTCTCACTCGTGGCCTTTACATTTATATCACTGTGTAACTAAGCGAAATATGTGCGGGGTAGAAAAGTTCGTACGGTTGTAAGGGAAGTGGGGGAGGGAGGGAGGGGAAAGAAACAAAA